>CAEFZX010004824.1:0-11830 GCA_903066825.1 Alfaro cultratus | reverse complement strand
TGTATATTTGTTTTTCTTGGTTTTCGAATTGTATTTTATTTTGGCGGAGAAGCTTTTATTTTCTTGTTTCCTGTTTAGACGTCATATCCCGTGTGTTCGCGCTACTCTCCTCAGTTCGCGCCGAGCTGCGCTGGGGAGAGGTAAGCGTACAGAGTGGTCTTCTATTTTTGGTTTAAAATGTTCAAAATATTCCAAATAGTATGTTCAGTAAACTTAAAAGTTGTTATATATTGTTTTCCAACTGTTTTATGTTTAGCGCAGCATTGTACTGGGTGCTTAATTCCCACGTTATTGACATTTATTTAGTTTATCGTGCAAACGTGGTTATTTTTGTTCATTTGATTGTTTAAGGTGTGTGTGGGAGAGCCGGAGCTGAGAACTGCTGTGCTGAATTTTATTTTTGTTTTAAACAGAATAAACCTGCCCTACTGCTGCAATACACTCCATGGTCCTCGTCTGCTGGTTCCTTTTGTCCACTACACACAACGCAGAGTACTAACAACAGAGGAGTCAGACCAGGGCGGTCACACATCATCTGACACTTGGATTTTTGTTTTTCTGTGCTCTTAAAATGAAAGAACACGGTATGGGTTGTTGCCTCAAAGAACTGCTCGCATAGTTCCATACTTCTGAGAGCCTTTTCTTTATGTTACCACCAAATTGCATCACTGCATACCCTCCCTCTTTTTTTCTTTTTTTCTGTGTTGTTGTTCTGTCCACACAAACACACAAGCTGTCCTACGCTTCACTTCATATTGATGACCAAAGTGTAATAACAGAAGGGCCACGGTTGACTTGTTCCTAGCAATTATCCTCCAGCTCATTATTGGCAGGTATGGATCATTTGGACAGTATATGTGCTTCTGTGCTGTATATGTGGGGGGGGGACACCCATCCAAATGGCTTTGTGTGGCTGTGTAGCTAAACCCGACTCGTGGTGCAGCCTTAGTAACTGATATGTGTATGTGTCGAGATGTACCTGAAGAGGGTAATGGAAATTGGCAGCCTTAATGACATTAGCATATTAGCTAACATGCCCTCAAGAGCACTGAAGCAAAAGTCAAGGTAGGTATTTGCTTTTCCAAGGTTAAGCTAGCAGACTTTCTAATCATAGCTGCTACACATCAGATATGCCTTACACCTTAAATACTATAGGCTAGTGTACATAGCATTATAGATATACTAGCAAAACAAACAAAAAACCAACTATATAGAATATATTCATATTAGAGGGTAGCTTAAACTATTAAACCCCCATGGTGAGCAGTATGATATCACATACGATAAAAATGCCATGAGTGTTTTTATGATACTAATAGAATGAGAAAGTGGCCAAGCTGTTTCCTTAATCAAAACCTTTTTGTGAGGACTTCTTACTGGGAAAATAGCAAACGTCACAGAGAATTGTATTCTCTGTTTTCTAATGGTAAATCGGATCCGAAGAACCAAAATAAACTAGAAAGTGGGGCAACAGGACAACGGAGACAAGCCACCTTATAAGGCAGAGCTGGAATTTATGCACATCTTTTTCCAGCTTTGCAGATGTCAGCATTTTCAAATGTCAAACTGTGGTTTTTCCAAACTTTTATCTGTCAAACAAAGCGGATGTAGCTGCACCTGTGAATTTTGATGCCGCGCGCACGTGCGGCCGTCAGCCCCTCTGTGTGTCTAAAGGCCAGTTCGGCAGCGGGCTGCTCCTGGGAGAGCTAACCTTTGCTTGTACAGAAGACAGAAACCCACACTGACAGGCTGAGGTAGACCTCCCTATGGAAACTGATACAAACACGAACATACGGAAACTTACTCTGCATACAGAAACACACAGGCAACAACAAGGATACATGCTGGCTATCTGTAAGGCTGGATAAAAAAAAACAAACATTATACTGCCTCCATGGCTTCTAGACTTACACATATTTTACTAAATTTCTTTAAATGCTAGCTATTATGTTTTGCTCTAATGGACGTTGTATTATTTAGGAACCATTACTCCCAATAAAACAAGTCAAAACGAATCAGTCAATCAAAAAGAACCATTGTTCTTAAGTCCTATAAAACTCGTCATGGCAACGGAAAACCATGGGTTTAAAGAAAATGGCTTTCTTTAACTGCAGAAGTAGAGTTTTAATTTTAATCTCCCCTTGCTAGTTTCTTATAGTGAAATATGTATCATCAGCTGAGAATTTCCAAACATAAAAAGTCAGATGGGTGGAAAAACTATGGCAGGAAAAGTACAAACCATAGTTAGCTTTTTTCACTAAAACTGTAAAAAAAAAAAAAAAAAAGGTCATTTGGTCAACTGACCTGTTGGAAACCTTTTCTTCTTGTCATGGACGATTCGGCGTACAGTTCAGCAATTTGGCCACACATTTTTTATTGAATTGAAATACAAACCTTTCCTTAGAGGCTTACATTTATGTAAAGTTTGGTGTGTTTTAGAGTATGTCTCTGCCCCTCAGAAACCGATTCATTTAACAGAAAAATAACAATAGCGGTTTTGCTGCAGAGGCCTCATTTTCTTTATTTGAAAACTAGCAACCATTGCATCATTTCACCACATAATCACCCGCTTTCCTCTTGAGAACGAAGTTTAATGGGGATGAAGCAATAAAAACTGAGGGAACTCCAGCAATATAAAGTCAAATCATTCGCATTCAACTGCAAAAACTCCATGCGTGCAAATACACAAGCGAGCTAAGAAGATAAGGGCATTCTCTACACACACATTCAGAATTAGTCACACTAGTTACTGCACATGAGCGTGTTCACAGCTGGTGTTACTTGTAGCACAGGACAAGGTAAATGCTCACACACCCTAAAATACACACACTCATAAACACACAGCGAGAGAGCTGAAGTCACTTCCAGGGTGTGATTGATTGAATTTCAGCCTTCTTCATGTCTGCAGGCCAAAGGCAGCAGCTACCGCTGAGCATCGCACATTTCCCTACTTCCCGTGCCAGCATCCCTTTGCTTGCGGGCCACTGATATTCTGTCAGTGTGCGTTAGGTGGTTTTCTGCCTCAACAGGCACTTTTGGTTTTTTCTCTGTACAACGAAGCTACCTGGCACCATGTGCGCCAGGCTCCCCATAACCCTCGGGGTGATCGTTTCAGTATTGCAGGAGTTGTGGAGCTGTTTCTAAAAGCAGGGGCCTCACGGGTTCTGTCGGTTGCGATCGATGCACGATGAACGCAAATTACTACTATTGAGATTAGTGAAAGCCTTTAAGGTGCATCAGGGGTAATGAAGATTCTCACCTGGAAAAAGCGAAAGTAAAAAATAATAATCAGATACTGATAAAGAAAGAGTAAGACTGTTATAAACCATATAACTGAGCAAATTGTAATTGCAAAAATAAATTTGCTCAATAGAAAAATCCCATTTTGAAAGAAATTGTGTTTCTCTTAAGTTTTTGCACTAGGATGAGGTGATATTTTGGCTGGTTTATTTTTTTCACTTTTACATCAACAACAGGATCTTGCTAATGACGGAAAAGACGAAGAAGACAACAGGAAGTCGTAGGAAGACGATGGCGTGTTCTTTTTATCTTACAGGTTTGATTTTATCTGCATTTCTTATTTAGTGGAAACACCACAATTGCAAAATTTTGTGGCTGTTTTTGTCGACATTTGGAGTCAAAACCATCATCAGATGATGAATTTAAACTCACTGCATAATGAAGCAGGATTACGGCACGCAGCACAGCAGGAAGTCCACATCTGAATGGCTGAAACAAACTTTGACGGTTTTTCATCATTTCAGGTCCTTTGGCCATTCAAACTCTGGCTGAGTCAGCAAAAATGTTGCTATTTGCTAATTTAGCTAAATTTTGCAAGTGTACCAAAGCAGGGAGGGACGGTTACTTTCATTTGAAAACTGCAATTTCTATTGACACACCTGATTTTTACCTGATAGAACCATTTTTTTCGATGGTCTAAAAAATGTAAGTGTAACCAAAAACTAAAAAGCAGGAAAGATCTGAAAGGGATGGATACTTTCTTTTCTACATTGCATTTCTGTAACGTCTCTTTATATTTGTAGCCTAATCGACTTCAATAAGTAAAATTAGATGCCTTCACTTTTGTCTTCGCGTCGCAGGGATAGTAATTTGCAAAAAGGCTATTGAGCGAATGAGAAGCACATCTTCATCACCGTGACCTCAAATTGTTTTCAGATTGAGTCCATTGCAAACGATGGTCCTCCATTTGCCAATCTCCATTCCCGCCGAAAGCAGTACTGACCAGTGACCACTTCAGCTCTGGACTGATTAGCGGGAGGGCACTGGGGACCCGGAAGACAGAACGAGACTGATGACTCCATTTCTGTAAAGACCACAGACTTGATTCATTTACTCTCACCTCAGTCAAGTACGTACCTCTAGAGTCAATGAATTGACTCCGTTTTAACTTTCTGGCATTTCGAATACTTTTACAAACACATCAGTTTGAAAACAAAAGAAACGACCTCTACCTCCATCACGGTGTCCTATCATCCTTTTAAATAAGATGCTCAGAGAAATTGCCGGTGTAACCAGAGTTTTTATTTAGGCTGCATGCAGCACGGAAGAATGTAACACTGCCCCTCCCAAACCTGTTGCTGTCAATTAGTTGAAAACAGGCGACCAAAAAAAGACATTCATAAAAAAGATATTTATAAATATCTTTGTCATGAAAATCACAAATAGTGGTGGTGTCAGACCTACAGGAGCATCACCCATCAGTCAGTAACTACAGTTGGCAACCTACAGTCACGTTGCAGCCATTAACCAATACAGACACATTAGTCAGTCTAGTCTGTTAAACACCAGCCCCCCTGTTCTACACTTCGATCATACAGAGAAGGTCTGGACAATCAGCTATTGAGAAATCATCGTTTCCTTCAGGTGTGCATTCTGTTGAAGTGTTAAATGATTAGATCAGGTTTTACCCAATCGCTAACGTTTGACTTTGACGTATGTAATGCGCCAGCGTGATGAAGCTTACTAAAAATTCCTCTTGCTCGGACTTTTATTGCTCAGTATTTGGAAGTGCTGCCAACATGGGTTGCTGCCATGGCTAAACACAACCACATGGTTGTAGACTAAAAATCTACATCATCATTGAAATTTCACTGAAGAAATTAGACTCAATGGGGGAAATCCTAGATAGATCACTGAAGGGAGATGAGAATCAAGTGAAACTGCATAAAAAGGCAGCCAGCCAGGCTAACGAATATCAGCTTGTTGTACTCATATTAGTCTACAAATGTTAAAAAGACATGATACGTTGTGGAAAATACTTCAAAATTAAATATAGCAGCTGTTTTGGTTTTCATTTTTGCTTAAGCCTCTGTGTAGAAATGAAATAAATCGATTGCTTCTTTATAACGGCTACTGCTACTTTAGCATTAGCAGTAACAATTGCTGCTTTTCTGTTTTGTTTTTGTTTGGTTTTTTTGTTTGTTTTTATAGCAATGGCATCACATTATATATTTCCTTATCATAATGTAAGTGTAAAGATGTTGATTCCAAGATAGTTTTAGTGGCCAGTGTCTCATCATCACAAATGGCAACTCAATAATGTCAAATAAAGAGATGAAGGTAATTATCTACAGCAGGTACCTTATTATCTGCTCATAACCTCTAAATAAAACCCCACTGTAAAAAACAAACAAAAGACCATTTGTGTAATATTCTGCTAAGTCCCACTAATATCTTACTCGTTGCTCTCGTCACAGTGAAAAGCTGAATATTAAGAAAACGTCTAAGGTGAACATCTCAACCAGTGACATAATTCTGTTTTTCAAAAGACAGTTCAGAGATGACAAAGTGCTTTAACATTTTATTCATACATAGACCTGTATTTGGACTTGTCTGAAGGTTTTCATACTTACGACTGAGTGTCTGAAAAGAAGCAGTCAGCGATTCAGTGGCTGAAAGAAGCTTAAGGTTTCTGATACTTGCAACGAGGTCTGAAGACAAGAAGTGTTCTATGAAGCTCTGGTTATTTCTGGTTCATTTCTTTTCTGAATTATTGGAAAACAACCCAGCGTTAAGAGCTAAGACCTTGGTACGTTCTTGTAAAATTGAAATTTGTTAGAATGAGTCTTAATCTAACCAAGTCTGCAAAATGGACAGAAAAAGCAATAAGACAGGATGAGACAGGATCATTTATTTATGTCCCGTAGGAGAAATTTGTCTTGTCCCAAAAGATTTTCCAAAATCTCACGTTTTTTGCTAAAAGGAGGAGGTTTCTCAATGCTGTTGGACTTTGTGTGTTTCGCCAAGCTGCAATGGAAACATTTCTTTTGCATCACACCAGTTTGCATACAGCAGCAACGCGGTTATTTTTAGCCACTGGCCTCCTTGGACACTAGCAGTATTTCCATTAACCATAGAAATTTGCAAATAGAGATCATGAAAATAAATTAGCTTAAAGGAACAACAGCAATTTTGAAAATAGATTTTTTTTTAAGAAAACGTTTTTGCTCTAGGATGAGGAAAATGGTTTTTTGATCATATCAGAATCAGTGAATTTTGCAAATTTGCAATGGAAATACTTCTTTCACATCATACATGTCACATGATGTTACTACTGGCGGAAATGACAAAGACGACAACAGGAAGTGGGAAGAGATGATGGTTTGTTTTTGTTGGGGGTTTTTGGACAACGTGAAGCTGGCTCCGTCAGCTCTCAGCATCACAGCTCATAAAAAGTTGTCATTTGAACATGTTGAATCCATAGCTCTTCTGTAAAATGTCACTGCATACGTAGCCACTCCCCAGTAGGCGGGGCTTGTCATTCCAACGCCTGAATAAGGCAACAAAGTTTCTTCTGATTGACGATGAGCGCTAGCATCATGACTGTGCTAGGAATATATGTCATGTAACTGACATGATTTTAAATGACTTATTGTGTGAACAAGCCTATTAACATGTCATTTTAATTACATTTTTTATTACACAGAAAGACAGCAGATGCAAAAATTGTGCTCTTTTCTTTTACATTGGCAGAGTATAGATAAAGATTTGTGCAATGAATGGATGTAGTTTGTGGCTAGATTACTTTTTAACACATCTACATTGTTTTGGAAACATTTTTTCCTTAATACTTTTGAATTTACTTTTGCTCTGTGGCAGAAAAAGAGAGCACTGCTTAAGTGAAGGCAGGAAGTTGAAGGGTAAAACCACCAACCTCTAAACGGGAGCAAAAGAGGTTCTGCTCATTTAGATGGATCCAGCAAGAATCTGTCTTAGAGATTTCAAGTCATATTACTTGAGCTAAGAGGAATAGGGCTCACTGGCTAATCATTATACTGTACTGGCCTTCAAACTTACAGGCTATCGATTTCTCTGAAGCCTGAAGGACAGCGGAGACAGTAATGTAAGAGATGCTGGACAAAAGGGGTTTACTCGCATCAACCGGACCTGATGAGATCACAAATCTTCATTAAACCCAGTTTTCAAACTCAGGCACATTCTGGAAGCCAATTAAATGGAAAAATCTCCTTGTCAGACAGTGGTAGACATATTTTACCTGATGTAAAAAGAGTTCTTTGGTTTATTTTCCAGAGGTGTGATTTTTAGGTTTTGTTAAGGGTACAGAAATAAAACAGTGTTGGGATTGGCAACAACACTTTGGTCGGCTGTGGGTTTTACACAACGCTCTGTTGGTCCGAAAGGCCACAAAGTGTGCCAGGAAATATCCACTGCCGCATCATAACACCACAAATCTAGGGTCCAGACTATCACATGGTTCACAGTAAACTCTGAGTCTATCATCCAAATGGCGGATTTTATTTTTTGTAATGTTTCACATGGTCAACATTGATACTTTTTTAAACACTCTCCTGTTGTCTCCAAAAGGTCAGCATTTCCCCACCGTATCGCAGGTTAAGGGTTCAAGAATGTTTGAAGCTTTCCAGCTTTACTCCTCGCATTTTCCTTCATTGCTCTTTGATTAACGATGAGGGAGACTTTCCCACTGGACAAACGTCGCCGTTTCTCAGTCTTGTCTTGATCTTTGGATAAATTTTCCTCTGTCTCCTACAACGGTGCATTATGGCCACTGTAGATAAAAAAAAGAAGAAAAGATGTACATTTCTGCCAAAGAACTCTGAAAGTTAGTACAACCTTTTTCCATCTACGGTACTCCTTGGTAGTGTTCTCCGTTTCTCGTTCCGCTCTGCTGCTGATCTGCAACACATAAAAACTTCAGAGTTTAACTGCATGTGGGCAACCCATATAAAATTTTACTATAATATAAATTACACTTTTTACTGTTACCTAGTACTTTCCTGGAATCTCAATGCGATAGAAAGTTTCCCTCCTATACTTTGGGAATGTGGAGAAAACTTGGTTGTGCTCTGTTTTTATAATCAACTCTTGTCTCTGCTTTCATTCCAATAAGTTTGCGCAGAGACCTGAGAAAAAAAAAAAATACATATTCATACTGACATGATATCCTGAAATCGGGACAATAATTGTAGGCGAGCCATTGATAGTTGACATTGTTATGGTTGGTGCCAGTTCTTCATCCAACCAGACGGTTTGCTTCAGGATGGTAGGAGACACAAAGACCTCGGTTTGTACTCAGTTTCTCATGTTCTTGTTTATCTGTCACACTCTGAGGAATATTCACAACATTAACAAACATGAAGGAAGTACAAACTTATCCATCCACAAACTCTGTAGCTTGGTCAGTCAGTGTTCATTTTGGTGCCTCAAACTGAATCATTTGGATCACATCAACCCTGCTGACTGGCATCATGTCTTTTCATTATTGCGTTAAAATAATGACGCCGTTTGAACCGTTTCACCTTCTTTTTCTGGAATGCGTCCTCCGCGATTCAATACACTTCACTTCTCTTTCTTTTCCATTTGGACAGTCGTGTGGAAGCCCAACAAGTTCTCTCAGAGCTAGAATGTGAAGAATAGACACCAAACATCCCAAGTAGAGGAGTGGTAGAGCGATTGTTTCAAAACTGAGTGAATTCTTTAGGAAAAGTCGACATTAGGAATGTTGATTCTCTTGCAAAACCTCTTGTGTACATACAGCTGGCACTATTTCACTGCCTTAATTGTTAAGTTAACATCAATTTGACGTATTTCAAGGCTTGTTTCTTCTTGAACTTATAAATATATGACCAAAGTTCTACTACATGTAACTATTTAGCGGGCATAATCCACAAATTACCTACATAACAAATATTCAGCCATATTTATGACTGATGTATTTTTATCTTTTACTCTTTAAGCATATTTCCATGCTTTGATGAAAATATATATATATTTTTGTCACTTTATTTCAACTAAATAGTTGCAGGGGGTAAGAAAAAGAAAACAACAACTAAACACATGTAGTGAGTTATTACTAACTCACTACATGTAGTTTACATTTAGTGAGTTAGTAGTTGAGGCAGCGTTCATCGTTCCTTAAACTCCTGGATGGAATCGTCTATATTTAGTTGTTGATATTAATGCTCATAAGACAGTAAACCAGGGGATGTCTGTCATTGTCTGACTTTCCCTCTGGAAAATGTATGGTAGGAAAAATAACTTCCTTAACAAATATGAGCTGAACCTCGGTGGCATTTTGACCATTTCTCTGGAATGATTTCCAATAACTGTGTACTTATCTTCCCTCTAGTGCCGCCGTAAGGTCAAAACAACAGACCCTCCCCAAAACCCTCCAGGAAACTATGCAAAACGGAGAGCTATCAGGCAATAACTTTACCTCTCCCATGACATTTGGAATGGATCGCAATAAAAATGACGCTCACCTTTCTTCAAACTGGCTGCATTCCATTGACTTTTGTTTCCCCCAGTTTTCTGCAGAAGTCTCTTAAGCTTGAGTTTGTTTGGTTTTTCCGTTCCAGTCCGACCCGAGTTCTGACATGAATCCAACAGAGAATCTGCTCATCAATACAAACAAATTGGCAAAACACCAGAGAAATGATGGTAATTTAATTACTGTGGTTTTTTCACATAAAATGTAGATGTAAAATGATTATTCTCTGTTAGGAACAAATTTGTTGACTGAATTTATATGATTTTAAATCTCAATATGCCAGAGGTCTGAATAATTCAGAGGTTGCCCATAGCTTTAGCTACATTATCAGAATTATTCATCCATCCATCCATTTTGTCCCTAGTGGGGTTGGGAGGGCGGCTGGTGCCTCGCTCCGGCTATATTTTATAATATTACAATTTAATAACATTAAAATGATTTATTCATAAATAATAAAAAATACACTTAAATAAAACTAAATAATAATTATCATTAATAAAATACATTACTGGTAAATATTAGAGACGTTTAATCACATTTATATTTTGGTAATAATAAAGTATTGTCAGTACATGATGTACTTATTTTGAGCTACAGTTTATGTCACTGTGTGTGGTAATTATTTTCTTCTCTTAGGTTATTCCATACTATACTATAAATTCATAAATTCAGTACTTGGCACAGGCAACTACAAAGTTAGTAGTGCTAACCCATTGGTTCCGCTAACGTTAAAACGCTATGGCAACGCAGTCTTTGCAGATGCTAATACAAAAGCAATAAATTCAGCCTTGTTAATACCCACCATGGATTTACAGTTATTACTGCACACTCACCTGTAGGGTTGCACTTCAAGAAGTTTGGGGCAGAAATTTCCCTCCTGGTTGTTGAGAATCGCTAACTCTGTTGCTGATTTAGCGTAACTGACCACAGTAGAGGTTTGGTCAGAAAGCACCAAAGGCGGAAAGAGCTCTGAAAATTTGCGTTCAAGTTCAAATGCTGTTATATTGCTTAAATTGTACCCAATTACAAGTAAAAGTACTGGTGTTAAGAAAAATATTATTAAATGAAAGTACAAAGTACTCTTCTCAAAAACTACAGAGTATTACTTTCTAACCAATGGATGTTTTGATGTATTGTAAATAACAAGCAATTTACATTTATATCTATGTTTAAAGCATATTTATCACACAAACAATAAAGTATAGAAAAATTACTCTAAGACCATTTTTTGAAAAACTAATGTAGCTGGAGGAGGGATTTGGCTTATTAAAAAAAATGACAAAAATGTTTTTGAATCGGCTTAGAACAGTTTAAACTTTTCCAAATACATTGGGAACTACAGGCAGGTATGAGTCTTAACTCTCAGAAATGCCTGGTTTTATTCACGTTTTCACCTGGAGATTCTCACATATGCTCTTCATTGAATCCCCCCCTTCTCATCAGTGATGTTTATTATCCTCTCAATGCCAAAGTGAAGCTGAATTGAACTGGGATGATTCTCCGCTGCCATTGCCAAGTTAAAACACAACTCTAAAACGACACAGAGAATCAACATAACTGTTCAAAGCTCCTCTTTCTGTTCTCTGATTGGCCTGGTTGAATTTCAGTTGGAGAAATCCAACTCAATGGGAGAAATGTCAGGCGAAGCACTGAAGGGAGATGAGAATTAATAAAACATTTCAGAATAAGAGGGCTAGAGAGTTTCTAATCACACATAACACGTGAATAGTTTCTGCACACAGGAGACAACTTGAAGATGTAACTGCCAAAAATGTCTGTTCCTTTATGAGTATTTCTGCTCATTTCCTTCTTAAAACTCCATGAACATTTCCATACCTGTGAATACATTGCCTTCTCCTCAGCATTTCATTCATCTCTCCTTGAAGCTCAGGTTGTGCTCAAGGTGATTCCCGCTTCACATGTGTTCGCTGAACGCATGTGGCCTTACGAACACCGACTCTTCAATGAGACCCAGCACACATGGCTCGTTGAATCCCACTCGCCTTGAGCAGTTTCTCTTCTTTTAACCCCAATCCAAACTTAGCCTGCAAGCAACAGCTC
>CAEFZX010004823.1:0-97671 GCA_903066825.1 Alfaro cultratus | reverse complement strand
CTTTTGTATCGCAAGATTTTTTTTTTTTTTTTGTGATCGTGTGTGTGGTCTATTTCTTTATATATATATATATATATATATATATATATATATATATATATATATATGAATAGGCTAACGTAGTTTAACATTCTTTTATTTAATCAAAATCTCCTTTTAATCCAGGCAAAAATGCAAATGCTTTTAGAACTCTATAATAAATGAGTTAAACTCCACAAGTGTATATGATTTATACACTTTGCTTTTCAGTGTTATCGAAAAATGTGTATAGTAGTGCTACTGGATGGACTTTTCTGTCTGTCACATTTTAAACCTTCTATTCCAACATGGCAGCGATGACCTGATAGCATTGCTTATAGTTGATATGTGGCATTAAGTAAACGAGGCTCCAGAAATGCCTTCCTGTCCATGTCATGTTGTACAATTGTTACTAAAATGCCATTATATTCTTTTTAGACGTTCTGTCTCTAACACTCAGGATTATTTGACCTTTTCATAACTAATGATTTTAGTGGCTCCAACTAGCAGCACTTTCAGATTCATTAAGACAATATTTATTTGACCACTAGGCCAGCAGGGGAAAAACAGTGAAATCATGGCAAAAACAAACTCTCTCCTCCCGCAGTAGCAGCCTGTATTCTATCCTACAGCACATCCACTATAAAACTGTTAATAAATTGGACGCAGACCTTAAAAATGTCAGCTGTCCTTTCTAAGGTCAACAAGGACAACCATGTAAACATGCATAGACACCTAAAGCCAACTTTGAATTACCAGATGGGTGGAAAAGTTTGTTTGTACTGTTTTAAAAGACTATAACAGCAGTGGAACATTGATGTTGAACATAGAAACACCCTACAGGAAGGCCAAAGCCAATCGTTTAAATCATGAGCTTACATCTAGCTGTAAGGCTATAATCTTAACCACTGAAACCATGGTGTTGCTAATGGTAAAAACTCCTTAGCAAGACTAAATATCTTCTGATCGGTGTCGAAAGGTCTTTTAACTTTTTCCTGAAAACTTTCCTGAAATGACCCAACTTCTTGGGACCAAACGCAAAACCCGAACAGTAAATGTTTACTTGATTTTTCCTGTTTTTATGTAGAAGATTATTAGCCACTTTTGATAAATCTAAATGGTTTACATGAATTCAATTACGTGATCTAAGTAGATTTTTTTCCCCCAGTGTATGGCATCTAAATTAAGCATTTAATTTAGATATTAATTAAGCATCTAAATGTTGTTCAACAGATATTTGTTTTAATTTATTGTATTAGGTTTCTGTACGTTGCCAGCAAATTTTGATATTCTAGTGCATCCTATGTTAGTTTAATTTCCCTAAAAACAATTTTATTTGAATTTTTTTTGCATTTGCTTTATACACCATTGCAGTATAAACACACTGGTAAGTTCAGATGTTCATATTCTGTGAATAAAAAGGCCGATCAGAATGTTTTGTTTTTGCCCTTTAGCAACGTAAGGTGAAATGCTACATATGAATGTTGAGGTGACACTTTGAAAACTGTCTCAAAACATAACACACAAGACAACTTGAAAAGGAAGCAAGTGTTGGTCATGTGTCAGACGTGATGCATTCAGACTGAGGACCCAACAGGCAGCCAATATGAGGAAAAACACAACAATTTCTAACAAAAATATCTATAGCTTTTAAAATTTTTAGAAAAATGTAATTTTATATCATTCTCCTGAGTATTCTCTTTGAAAATACGCACACACTGCAACCATGTGCCGTCGTGTCAGTCGCTCTCCAGATTATGATAGGAAATCGTCGCATTTTAAGTCTTAACGAAGCATGGAGGAGCGCTCTTGATCTTATAAGTGTGAGCAGCCGATCTAATTATCAGGCCTTATCGTTCATCTCTGCATCTGATTTGTTTTTAAAGGCATCAGTGCATTTTTATCACAGCTCCTCATTTGAATTCCGTTTAATCTGCCGTTTTCCTACCCGGGATTTCTTGTTTGATGTCCACTTTTGTACCAGCAAACGAGCTGCAGCGGTGTTTCCTGCAGGCTTGTGAGCTGATTAAAAAACATTTTTCACATCCCACTGAGACAATAACCAACCACCAATTACAAAATTCCAGCTGTAGAGTCAAAACTCTGGGTTGTAAAAAGAAAAGAGGGGGAAAAAAACATCCCCTCAAGTGTTTGTCTTGTTCTCTTTTTACTTATCCAGCTAAACTCCTTTTATCAATCAATGGAAGATGCTAATTGGCCAGTACTTTGTATATGTCTAGGAGGTAACAAGATAGTCTTAAGGTGGCAATCAGTGATCGAAGACCAATTAAGGGAACGGAGAAAACACCAGCAGGGCGAAACTCCATTTGTTGCTGGCAAATCTGTGCAATGAAAAAGGATATCCATTAGCTGCTGTCTATTGCCGGTTTGTTTTGAAGCCGGCCTCTGCTGCGCAAGTAAAATATCCAACTTTGAAATTTGCAGAAGCCACTGTGCTGCAGACAGGTCTGATGAGAAAAGGCCTCTCACTGGTGAGGTGAGTGGCTTTAGAGTGCACCGGGCTGCTTTCTGACAGCTGCTACTGCACACACAAGACTTTTTTTAAGGGCAGACAACATCTAGAAAAACAGATCTGGCCCCAGTGGAAATCCTGCCACCTATCATAGTAAAATACTAGTTTCGCCACTGAAACACTGCCGTGATATGCTTCTTTTTTTTTTTCAATTTGGGACACAGATGTACCTTCCCAAACTGTTAGTGTTGAGGTATCAGCAAATTGGAAGGATAAAACACTGGATCTGTTCAGCTTTACTTTAAGTGTAAATTGTGAAAGCTCTTGTAGGCTTTCGAGTTCTCTGAGTGGCAGCAGCTTACTCCGGCATGACGGCTGATATTTTCTGTTTTCCAAAAAAAATGAAAGTTTTAAATCTACAAGTTCATGTCCTCTAATAGCTTCAATAATTTTCCAGTTTGCCAGAAGCAATAATCATAGTATTTCTTATTTTTCTTCTACAGGATAAGAACCATTACTCTTCTAAATCGTACAGAATAATCAGACTAAGATGAAATTTCATTTCCTGTTGCTCCCCATTAGAGTAATCAAAGAATTGGACATTTTAGTATAATTGCTTGTATGGAAAAAAAAAAAATAAAAAATTACAAATTGGTAAATTTGCCTGGCATCAATGTTTGGAAATTAGTACCGTAATGATGATGTGCAGAATGTGCTTTCATAATTGGCAATAAATCACCAGTGCATGACTTTCTTGTCAACCTAAAATAGAAAATTACATTTAAAAGTAGCCAAATGCAAAACGAGCAAATTCAAAACTCAACTCTCATAAAGACACGGGTGTCCTCATGGACCCATTGTCTGCAATATAAGTATTTTAGGGGCCACTGTTAAGGGATATCAGATAGCTTAATACTGAATTGAATTATCTATGCTCACTATTCTTGATGGCAACAGGGAATTTGGAGAACAATAATTTGCTGAAAGACTTAATCAGATTCCATTTATTCAGAACAAGCAAACTCCAGGCAGAAAGACCCCGGGATCTTTTTGGTGCAGAACAACAGTGTCAAGTATACAGCTATAATGTTAAACTGTCTGTAGGTGATGTACAGGCAAAATCTAAATAATTCAAAATGGTCAAAGAAAGCTTGGATGCCTGAGGGGTCAACAAAATATTTAGAATTATTTTTTATTTTTATGTTGTACATTTTACAAGTCACTGTCCACTGCTACTAAAGACTCAAAATTCTGTTTTAAAGCAAACTCCAGTATGGTTTCGAACTCATAAGAGGAAGTAATAGAGACAAATAAGAAACGGGGAAGCAAAAGGGAGAAAAATATCCAGAAGCCTAACATACAGAAAAATGGTTGAACACTTTGCATTCGGGCAATATCTCTATCGGAATGGCAGCTCTGTTTCCGAAGTCCTGCATGTGACAGCTCTTGGAGCTTGATGGACATCCCTCTTGTCTCGCAACATAACGGTCTTGTATGAGCAGCAGTAGCTGTAGTGGTTTGTCCTCTTCTGTATAAGTGTGTGTCTGACACGCTGCTCGTTCACATTCCGAGAGGCTTTGAGGCGAAAAGCCTGCTTGCTGTCAGAAATGCCCCAAAGAACTCACACACGGAAAATAATACTGTTTCAGCAGAGCAGAGAGAAACATGGTGTGCTGATGCCCAAGCATCACATTAACATTTTTGTAAAGCTTCTGTCAATTACCACTGCCATATTTGGGGGAAAAAAAATCCCATTCGTACACACACTTCGGGCCTGTAGCCACACAAAGGTTCTTACTCAGACGCACACCAACATGCTCTCAGCGACAGCTGTTAAAATTAAGTGGCGGTGTGATGGATAGGGTTCAGACAGGAAGGCTCTCATAACCTCCCCTTTATTTACCCTCCAATGACTTAGAGCAGGGAAAGAAAGAGAGAGGAGGAAGGAGAGATTGTAGGGCAAAGAAAAGTTAAAGCAAGTAGAGAGACAAGAACATATCAGAAGAAAATTTAAAGTGTGCCAATGCAGCCTCTCAGTAAATGATCAATGTAATAAGTTCTAACGAGATATCACACAAATACTAACGTTTTACAAGACATAAGGGAGCAGCAGTGATTGATTTTAAAAGCAGTTCTAACTTCCTCTTTTGAAGGAAAGACTCGGAGGAATTATGGCGTCAGATGATGGGGTGGGTGTTCACTCTGCACTCTAGAGGACGTTTGATGGAGACTCCTATAGCAAAGGGACATGCGGCGTACGACACTTGACAAAAGAAATGTATGCAAAATGACAACAAAAGTAGCATGAAAGCAGTAAGCAAAAAGCTTCTGAATAGTTACCATGACTAAAACCCAATCTACATATCCAGAACCTCCCAGCTGAACATCTCAAAGTGGGACACTTACAATTATGATGATGTGCAAACTAAAGTTAAGCAAAATTCAAGCAACATTTGACCTGTTTGAATGTTGCTTCTGCTGCAAATCATAGTGCAAAAATGCTTTTAATATTTTGCGTGGAATGTACAATTTGCTACCATCAAATTGGGTTTTAATTCATTTTTTATATCTATTATTTCAACACATTGTGTGAGGTCTCGGCTAACATTTTTACAGGAAATTCATACTAAAGTGGGTGCATGATGCTTTAAAATAGAAGCCAGGCAACTGAGAGCAAAAGGAGGAAAACAAAAAAAAGGGGCCAAAGGTGTTGAGACAATGGGTATAGATAATTGGAGACATAAGAAGATGACCAGTAGATGGAGAAAACAAGTAAAGTTTTATAGTTCAAACAAGGAGACGGTTTGAAAGACGCAGTAAGAAGTAGAGAATTGAAGAAATGTCAGCAGAGAAAAAGAGTGCAAAGGGAGGTTGGGGAGGAAAGATGAAAGAACGGAGATGAGAGAACAGGTAGACGGACTGCGAGGGTTTGAAGAGAGAGGAGAGGGGAGGGTAGTTGTGAGAGAGAGAGAAGTCAAGTCCGAGTTGGACCAAGCGCCGAGATGAAAGCAGAGGCAGCCGAGTGGAGGTTAAGAGAAAGAGAGCACTAGGGATGAATAGAGCTGAAATTTGGAAGGAGGGAATGAGGGCAGGGGGATCTTAAAGGCGCAGGCAAAATGGAAGAAAAGAAGCGAAATTGAAAAAACATTCCTCTCAGCTGGCCGTAACCCTGTGATGATGGGTGCAGTCGCTCTCCTCACCTTCAAATCCTTCAATTGCATGGGTCGGCGTGAATCTGTCAATCACAGCTGCTGTGGCTTCTGCTTCCCGTAATGACTGAAAACTTTCTTTTCACTGTTTCATTTTCATCTCCTCTGATCACTTAAGATGTGTTGGCTCTGTGGGTTACTTTGGCCCCTCCACTTTATGCCTATTGAAACATCCTTTTTTCCCCATATCTTCCATTTGGCTTAGAATTCAGATATCATCAATAAAAGGTTTCTCAAGTACTACACACTCTCACTCCTCTAATACTGATGGGCACAAAAGAGCCCTGCGCATCGACTTTTAATGCACGCTGAACTGCAGCACTATCGAGGCGAGTTGTGGCTTCCGTCTTTGTTATGCTGTGGTATAACTGTCATATAGCATTCCTAGTAAAACCTGTTGGTTTTTCTTAGCAAGGCATATAATTTTACACAAATGAGAGCCTTTAATGCACATTTTTCAATTAAACACTCACTATGCTGTTATTGCTATGGCGTAACCAAGCATTCAGAGTCGACTCTTGTAATTGGAAAGTTCTGCATTGCATTGGGGTTGATGACTAAGCCAATGCCACACAAACTTACCTCAGGAGAGAAGGAGGATGAAAGGACACATAATGGATTGCTTATAAACACATAGAGGAATCCAACATTACACAGGAAGTGCATAGACAGATGTTGATGTCTTGGTAACGTCCTAATAGAGGTAAGACCTGTCAGTGGTGCATGCCGTCATCAGGATCCTGTGAATCAGTATGTGATGTAAAGTTTCATGGTTTCCTCACACAATGACACCACAAATAATCCAATTCAGTGTCCTGCAATGTTGGCAGGACAATGCTCCCTCCTTTGTGCTGCACATAAATGTCATCAGTCCATGACATCCCTTATGGCACTCTACTAAAGCAGCTTTCCCCTCTTTTGTTGTTGACAGCCTGCATGTATTCATTAAGACATTGCATATGGTGCAATACAGACTTCAGCACCTCCGCTAAGATCACAGGCCCAGATGCCGAGATGAGGTTGCTGTATTGCATGAGGCAGAATGTTGTGGTCAATCTTGGGTGAAGCAGAAGCTTAAAAACATTTGTGGCTGGTCTGAAGTCAGCTTTCTTTTTAGATTTTTATTTGTTTTATTTTTTGCAACCTCATTTCTAAACGGTTAGAAACAGTGGTGTTCTACAAGGATGACAAAAGACAGCTGCTGCAATATTCCTCAAAAAAATTACTACATAACTTTGACTTATCCACGAATGTACTATCTGTGGTTGTGTAACGGTTATAGCAGAGCTGCTGGAAGATGTTGCCTAAATTCACACTCTTGCTGTTAATCGGATATGCCAGTATATGATAATGTTGTCTTGTATGATGCAAAAAGCTGTTGAACAAACATTGGCATGTGGTGACTTGGAAAAACAAAAGCTGCCTACTTCCGGAACCAGCTTGGTATTTCAAGTCCTCTGGAGCAGCAGCTTTAAATTTACAACCTAAAACAAATTTGCTTTGGCTTCAGTATGTAATTTTTGTGACCCTTGAAGCTAAGAACCACTCCTCTGACATTTTGATGATAAAACTAAGACTTGACTCAAACAATACACTGTCCTCAGAAATAATTTAGAAAATCAGTGCGCACAACTCCAGAACCCAAGAAAAATGGGGGGGAAAAAAACAACAAAAAAACAATAAAAACATTCAATTCCTCTGCTCTTCTTAAGTCTGTGGCTTGTTGTAAGCTTTCTGCAAGTTCTCCTTACAACCTAAGGGAAACTCTCTTAGGCTGTAAGGATAACAGATGTAATGCTGCAATGTTTCTCTTAGTTAATTGTGTACAAACCATTTAAGTCATGCTTGGTGTCTGACTACAATTAAGTCGCACTGCAATACAGTTAGAAGAAAACTTTATCATATGGGATTACTTGCCATACAAAATATGTGGTAGATTTATTGAAAAGGGAGTAAAATAAAACCAGATTTTCTGAATGTAGATGTATTATTTGTTATAAAGATGTTTCCAGTGACTCCACACTTCAACACAGTTGTCCATGATGTTTGTTCCTTGTAAGCAAAGGGAACGAAATGGTGTCCGCTCCCAACAGAGGGGGTGGCAAAGATAAGATAAGCATGTTTTTCCTTCACACTTTACAAATAATAAGCCGGAGGGGTTTGAGTGAAGAACTGATATAGCCTATATTTTTCCTGAATTGCATGTTTTGTTCAATAATCTTTTTTTTTTTTTTTTTTTAATCCATTGAATGGTTTTATGTTTTTGAAGATGTTCTTTGAGTTTTGCTGATTGTACTTGTAGTGCTGCTATTTTTAGTTGATAGTCTGACCTGCTTCTGATTTTTTTTGTCCTGTTTATATACGTTTGGTTCTTTTATCTGTAATGGCGCTGACGGCAACATTTAGCTAAAAGGTGTTTGCTTTAAAAATTGAGAAAAACAGAGTGGTATGGCAATTTAAGATGCCTGAAGACAATCCGATGACAAATTCTAGACACCACACTCGTTTTCAGGTGAAGCTAGGTTTGCAATTATCCAAGTGCGCTGTTTTTACTTGAATGTTAACACACATGATGAGAAGTAGATCCCTCAGGTGGTTGATTTATTAAAGACTGATGCAGCTCAACCATCTCTCTGGAATTTTCTGGAACTTTTTTTTTGTCAAGAGTTTTGTTTTTGTAATAAAGGTTGCAAAATTAAACATTGAAAACTAGCAAAAATAATGCAATAAGAATAGTAATATAAGAAAAATATCCAAATGCCAGACCCAAAGCTTGCCTAATCTTAATTTCCTTCAGTTGATTCAATTGGGAAGTTCAACAGTGGAAGGCAATTGACTTGTAAGTTCAGGGTCTGAGGGTTACATCAACAAATGGCAGCTGATCAGTATGGCTGACAATTAACCAAACATTTACACAGGCAGTCAAACATTTGGATATTTAACTACGCATGCTTGACCCAACAAGATGAGTTTGCACTCTTAGTGGAAACTGGACTACATACAGAAAACCAACTCATGTATGGTTAGAACATGCAGATGCCACAGAGAAAGCTACATTAGCAGTTGCCTCCCACCAACATGCAAAAGCGACCGATGACTTGAAAAAAATCCTTAAATCGAGGGATTATTATAAAATGATTAGAAACTATAAATAAACACTCTTGCTGAGATTAAAAAGTATTGCATGGGAGGGGAGGGGGGCTGTGTTTCTTTTTGCGGGTGAATTTTTCTGAAATTCTTGTGAGATATTTACTTTGATCTGAAGATACTTGGATTCTTAAGGAACTGTGAATGGAAGAAGAATCTCCTCTCCTCACATAAGCAAAAAGATCAAAACTCTTGACTTGTTTTAGTTACTTGAAAAGCAATGCATCTTCTGCTGACTGCAAGTCTAAGCCAGTTACGTTATCATCAGAAACACTGTTTCTATTCACAGTTCACCCTATCTGTCTGTTCTAATTATTCATTCTTCACTCAGAGATGCTGTGCTTGTTATTTATCTTCAGTGTGAATTCCATCTGCCAAACCATCACGGTCTCTCAGCTGTTAGCATTTGACCCAAATGTGTATCAGCATTCAGCCCAAGCACGCTCACAAGGCTCCCCACATATTAAAGTCTGAAAAAAAAAAAAAAATCTCTCCAAAAGCCGAAGCATGAATATCCTCGCCAAAGAGTACTGCCTTTAATGATAGTGATACGTTAGACTGAAGGGATTACAAACTGATACCAGTCAAATAATGCATGTTCATCTGAGCCTGGTGCAGTACGAAGAAGATTACAGGGGAAAAAAACACAAGATTACATCTGGTTCCCCTTCACGACCCGCTCTGCTTATATACTGCTCTGTCAGCGGCTCTGCAATGTTTTTCTTTTTTCTTTTCCAAGTGGCATTCGGGAGAGTCAAAGTACACAGCGCACATAGCATCTGTTCAACCACCCTTTTGTAAGTTATCGCTTACAAAGCTTCTGCTTAAGTTAAGCCCTTATTACGTTTTATTAATCAGACTTTACAGTTTAGACAGATTAACTGCAGCTGCAATATGTTTTGTTCTTCATGTGGCCGTTTATGAAGATTTAGCTTTGTCTGAGATAGTTTTTGTCAATCTGCATTTTAGCAACTTGCTCTGGTGAATGAAACAATCACCGCAGCGGTAGCTATCACTGATAAAACTTGCTTTTGTCCTCGAGGGTCTGCAGGGTTGTGTCAGCAGAATGCAGAAGCTGAATACTATATCAGGGACTTGTGTTGCATTGACTAGCGTGCTCCGTGAGATACTGAGATTACGCAGCATCCCCAGGCTTGCCACTTCCTTCATCCTGCTTATGAAGGCAGAACCGCAGAGTGCAATCAAAGTGCCAAGCAAGAGGAAGACAAAGGACATTTGAAGTCATTCAAGCTTGTACTAAGACCCTGTGAAGGCTTCCAACACAGAGGCATCAGTGGCAGTTGGATGCCCAACCAACCATATCGCTAAGCACTTTGGGTGTCTATTTAGTGAACAACAAAAGCACGAAGAACTTGATCTTAATTAAAAGCAAAATTTTATTTGATTTTATGTTTCACCAGTTTTGCACAAACGTGACAGTTTAAAAAAAAAAAAAGTTAATCAAGGCTTGATTGGATCATCATAATAAATATCTGGGTTTTTTTGTTTTTCTTTTAGATGAAAAGTTATTTCACACATTGGCATTGTAAACTAAATTTTACAGCAGTGTTATAATAAATACTAAATTGAAATGTTTGTAATTTACTTTCTCTGGATGATTGGACTGAACTGACAATATATTCCTTGCATGCAAATGTAGTTGTTTTTTTTTTGTCTTGTGAAGCGTCTTGAGATTTGGTTTGTTGGGAACTGACGCTGCATAAATATACCGATTTGAATTAAACATCGATAATCAAGTCGTGTTTGAAGGAAGGAATTACTGAAATTAACACATTTCTTTAGACGTCCTAATGACTGATGATCACCAGCAACTCTTTGAAACATTTTGGCATTATTGTTTAAACATATAATGACATCCACATGGTCAGGATCGACCTGAAGCTGTGTTACTACACATGCTTTATGACTAGCCTACCAATATGCTTCATTCACTCAAAGTGAATTGCCAAGTTAGATCTATGACTTGCTCATGTTGTTCAGCATCTTTTTTTTTTTTCTGATAGATTAATCTTACGTAGAACTTTATGGAGTTTTTGATATTTTGGTTTCTTTTTTTTCTTCTTATCCGTAAACCACTGGCCACTTCTAAATGTCAACCTGGCTGGTCTGTAGTTTGGAATAGGAGAGTCGGTTCTAGTCAGTTTTGTTGCGACGAAAGACTGCAAAAATTATAGTCTTGAAATGCAAGCATTGATTGCATACACCATATTTATGTGCCTCATTAACTTTACTGCTGCTGACCAGTAAAGGAGGAAAAAAAAAATCATTTTGATATTGAGCTGTGGTTTCAATGCTTCTAAGTTACTGAGTAATGTTAGCTATGCATTTGACTATTTTTATGTTGCAATTATGTGACGTAGGTAGGAAATGCAGTCAGGGATGGTGTGATTATTATTATTTAACCCCAATATAAGTACAACATGGTCTAAATACACAAGGTGACCACACAAGAGGTCATCTAAGTATAGCTCAACTCGATTTGGTCAGACCATTTACACACAATAGGGGAAACATCAATCCTACCTAAGGGCCAGACAAGCTGACTAAGCCTGACCGCCTCTTGCTGACACACACATGGTTGGTCCAGCTGAGTTGAAATTGTGCTTTCAAAGTCCATAGCACTTAGTCACCCCTCTTGCCCAATTAGGAAACAGCCCAACTCAAAAAGATTAGTTATAACCGAATACATTTTAAAAACCCTATGATGCTATTATGTGCACATTTCACAATATGAATACTGTAAGGATATTTATGAATTGCAATACTAAAATACATTTAACTGCTAAGAAAAAAAAAATAGGTGACTGTGTGGATTTTTTTTCTTCTTCTTTTTTTAAAACATTAGAACAAAACTGTTGCTCATTATTTCCAAAATTTAAAGTAATGCCTGATGTGAGCCTGAGCAGCACGGGCAATCATTTTCAGATGATTGTTCTATGACCAAAGCTAAACTATCAGCTTAAAGTTTAGCTTTTTCAAGCCAAATATGCAGAGACCTTTAGGAAATACTGCCAGTAAATATTTTAGTGTCTTTTACTGTGATGTGTTTTTTTTTTTTTGTTTTGTTTTTTTTGTTTTGTTTTTTTTTTGTTTTTTTTTTGGGGTGCTGGTTTGTAGAGTGCTTCAAAGACTCCTTAAGTTTCCTGTTTAAGATTTGGATAATTTAGTCAATTTTATTGTCTAGATTTATTTTATAGCTGTAATAGCACAAGAAAAAAGTTGCACGTGGTGCACAATAAGCAGAATTGTTGCAAGATGGACGGTATACAGTATACCAATGCTGAAGCAAAAATCTCTGCTGGTAGATTTATTTCTTTTCAGTCCAGCTATCCAATGGTTGCTTGGCTGGAGCATCAGCCTCCACTGCGTTTGTTGTTTCAGTCATGAACTGCATTTCTTGCAACACGGCTGAAGTGCAGCCCAATTTTAAAGAGAAAAGCGTTTCTCTTGGGAGTAGCAGTTCCTCCTTTCATAAATCATGACTTCATGTTAAATGTAGTTGTACAAAAAAATAGTGCATTTCAGAACAAGATGAAAATATATTTAAGTTAAATATGTATCCTAATGCAAAGAAAATCAAATGATATTTGTAAGCACTGCTTAAATAACTGTTTTGAGATTAATTTATTTTGGTTGGTCCAACCAATGGCCAATTTTGACTCAGGCCATTTTTAGGTCAAAAAATTTTGGAAATGCAAAAATGCAAGAGGATTAAGCACACAGTCAAGATGACGCCTTTTGTTAATGAGATGGGTTCATGAACAGCTACACCTTTAAGTTGCCTAAACCTTCCACAAGTTAATCAGTCAAACCAGCCAAATCATCACTGGATTGGTAAGTGAAAGTAGCATCATTGATTCAAAGTTCTGACTGTGTTAGAGAATGAGCTTTTAGGTTGTCTTTAGTAAAACACCTAAAGACTACAAGACACCTACAAATATTGGCAGGAAGCAAATGTTGCCTCAAACTGCAAAGGAGCTTTTGACAGAGAAGAAAACTAGAGGCCCACGCTGAAAACAAAGTGGGCAGAAAATTTAAGACTTTGTCTGTGTAATTGACTCGACCAATAGATGGATTGACCTAAGGTGTACTTTTGTGCTTCTGTGTTGTTAAAAGAGCGGCTAATGCAGACATGACATCTTGGATGCATATTGTTGCTTTAAATGTTATATCTAGCAGCTTATGTTGTTTAAGAGAGGAATCTTTGCATTTATTTACCTTTACTATTTAGTTTTCCCACTGTACTTTTAGCAACTGCAGACTCCTTACACCTCAATTAGTTTTATACATGTGACAACAGCATAACCCTCCTTTTAAATCAGGTGCTACTCAGAGGTAGCATGTCCAGTGTTAAATTCCTCATTACTCTGACTACTGAAAGAGTGACAGAAGTAATTTTACAAGGTGAACCCAAAAATGTCTTTAATGTAGATGGTAAGCTCTTATGAACATCACTGACTTATGTCATTGATATGGCATGCAGTCATGCTTGTCAACAATTTAGAAAGGTTCATAAACTGCTATATTGATCCCCCCCCTTCACTCCCAACACTGATATGTTCAGGTTTAAAGCTGTCACAGCGTTAGTCAGCGTAGTATTAAAGCATCCTTACATTGCAACTTCATCCTGCTCCATCAAATCCATTAGATAATCATACGTAATCATACACTGTTGTCAGAAAAAAGTCCAATTGCTATATGAAGTCCATTTAAATCCCATTTGGCAACCGAAGAGCATTCATAATGTAAAAGCAGAGATGGTTAGAAACAAGAAGCGGCTTGTGAGGGTGAAGAGTCACAGAACGGTCTCCATGAACTACCCCTTACCTCCAGACATGGTAGAAGCCATTTCTAAAAGATGCATACAGAACCTGACAGTCCTGAATGCCGAGAAGGAAGGAAACTGGACTTTTGTAATTTCAAGATGTCTTGCTTCTCATCAGATAGACTTCTTCAGTACGCTTCAATTCAAATGTCTTTCTTAAGAAGCTTTCTTGAAACACCAAGAGAAGTTAAATTGCCTTTTACCTAAGCATTTAGGAAAGCCTGTCTTTTTTAATTTTTCAATTGCAAAGAACAATTGCTTTGTTCTTTGCAATTGTGCTGCACAATCTCTTAGAGCCCGTGAACTTTGCCTTTAAGTTTTGCTTTACCAGGTGGAAACCAGCTGATCTTCCACTTTTATTTACATCTGCAAAAAGAAATAGCTTAAAATGACCTGCTGTTTTAGCTAAGTGATTTTTAATTGATCTTACAACTTGTGAATAAAGTTGCATTTCTTTTGATGTCCGTCTGTACATATTAGGGTTTTTTTCTTTTTATTGTAATAAGTATATGAAATGCCTGACTGACTCAGCTTTGTTCTAAACTACTAAAAATGTCATATAAAACATTGTTTCCGTTAATCAAAGTATTTTTCTACAAGGACCTGTTCTATATCTATTTCTTTATATTTTAAAACCATTAAACTATAAAATCTCACCAAAGGACTCTTACTGGTAGGTAGAACCCTAATACTCACCATGGTCTGTTCTTTATTGGAAACTTGTTTTTTTGTATCTTGCATATCTTTGAAAAATAACTTGAAAAAACTTTGGATCCAGCTCAAAATGGTGTGTTCAGATAATCTAGGTCCATAGGAGAGCCTGCAGGATTCAGGGGCTGCCTACAATTAGAAAAAAATACACACACACACACACACTCAGAAAAGGAAACAGAAGGGTTGAAAAAAAAAATAAAACTACATCCAAGTTTCTGAAATCTAAAAATTAAAGCATTTCCATTCATGTCCCATGAAACTGTTTAATTTACCAACCCAACCTTTCTTCCTGAACGGTTTTCCATCTCATAAAATACAATTATTGTTCAATGATGGGGAGGATCTGCTTTGCACACTGAAAATTTCTCCATATTTTCTGTTGCTCTAGGAAAAAAAATGTAGCACATGAAATATAATTGGAAAATTTGTAGCAGCAGCTTGAAAGTCCCAAATAATCTTTGGTGGAAATTTTAACCGCTGAAGCTGTTAAAATTACAGTAGACTAAAAATGAACCATTCCTTATCAAATTTCAACCATACTTCATTTGCAGACATGACCCTGGGAGTTTTGGTAATTATATTTCATATCTGCTCTGATAATTTTAAGGCTGAATTATGATCACAACTTTGTCCCCTTTTTAAAACGTCCCTGTTTGGATGACCTTAGATTGTGTCAGCAGTTAAAAGGCCTCATAAAACGGTTGGTTGCTCTCTTCTTCTACTAAACTCATATAACCATTCTTCCACATCCTTGCACATTCCGAGATCTAATTTTCCAACTTTTCCAAGTTCAATTTTCCCCACTAACCCATTTCCACCCGCGTGTGTCGCTCTTCGCGTGACATTGAAATCTGATCACCCCGCCGTAAATACACGAGCTGCCGAGGGTTGAGCTCGAAATGGAGTCTCCATTAAGTTGGGTAATACAGCGCAACGCTGTTTGAACAAAGCTCCTCTGTGGGATTCCGCCGCAGTTCAACCCCGGCGCCTCCAGGATACCTTACCAGACTGAACTGTAATGAGGAAGGAGAGCCCCCGAGGCTGGTGACCCCCCGCTGATTACCAAATCTGCTTCACAGATCGGAGCAAGGACACAACCATGGATTATCAAGATGGATTTCACAGCAGGGACAGAGTGAAATGGGTAGATAATGACATAACTATTCATTTGCACAAATCTTTAGCTTTCCTTTCATCATTCGTCCCCAGCAGTATTTTTTTAAATACATTTCGCAAAATGTGGAATGAGACCGCTTTCAATCTTCAAGGGATTGCTGTGAGATAATGACGAAAGTGAGGAGTAAAGTGCTTGTCACAGTGAGACAGGAGGGGAAGGGTGCATATAAATGTAATACTGTAGCCTTTTATTCTCCCTGCTTTTATACCTTCCTAAAGACTCAGCTGAGATACCATATGTAAGCTTAGATGAGGTGTCTGGAATTTCTGATGGGTCCAAATTCATCTGAACCAAACTCCTTAAAAATACAAGCTTCAACGCCACCCACAACCCTCTGTATCCAAAATCGTTTTTGCTCATCGGGTTTTAAAACGGGCAGTGTTTTCCATTTTATGTCATTTACGTCATTTTACAGCACACTAATGTAACTGTTGCCTTCAGTTGTTGTTATGAAAATGCTATAGAAAAATGACCTAAAAGTAACGCCTTGAAATTGGACTTCTGTCTCTTTTAAAAACCATCTGCTCTTTTTGACCCTCCACCTTCAGGAAGTCATGACAACAGCGCTCCTCTATCATCCCTTCAACGTTTTAATCAGCTTCGCATTGAGGTGTAGCTTGTCTAATGAGCTCAGCAGATGCGCAGTTCCACAGGGTGTTTGCAAATTGCTGCTGGCTAGTTTGTAGGAGCCAAGTGGGGGGCTTACAGGGAGGGGTGATCTGTGAGGCAGAAGCTTGGAAACCGCAGCTCCAAGATGAAGCTTCGTCATGGGAAGAGGCACTTGGTAGCCCCAAGCATTTTGCACAGCTGAATGGTTGCCTTGGGAGATAAAAGGATTTTTCAAACATGCAAGAATTGTTTTTGATGAGGGAATAACATTATAACATGATATAAAGCTCAAACCTTACATACAACTGCTCCACCGTCCTAATGGTTTCAGTAAAAGATAATGACATTCTGAGATTAAATTTAACTTCAGAGTTTTAATTCTTTCACACACTTGTCCTTGCGTTATGACTCCTAAACCACAGCATGCAAGCTCTACGTTCTGCTATGACCTTCTTAAAGACACGGTGACACAGTTGATGTTACAACTGCTAGCAAGGAGCTGTAGAGATCCACATCAGTCAGTCATCATGCAGCTTTTAAAGCAATTATCTCATTTGCTGCATCAATAAAACTCATCATTCCTTGACAATAGTGTCATTTTGCAGCATGTTTAAATGCAGCAGGAAAATTGGCTTTGAAATAGAAAAGTTTCTCAAAGAGGAAAGTAACGGCTGTGTTTGTTTCTCTAAGAGGAGGATTCATTTTTCAATGCAATGCAGCTACAGGTTTTTTTAAATTTTTTATAAAGACTTTTGAAAGCAGACAAAGATCCTCAGCCGTCAGTAACGAACCAAAGATGGCATTTCATGGTTTGATGGGAAGAATGTAACGAAACTACAAAAACACAAAATTATACCAAGTATTTTTTGTCTGCATTCTAGTACAATAATCTTAGTTTTGAAAAGTGAACTTTTCAGCACGTGACTTAAGCTTGTTTTAAGTCAGTAATTCCTTAATATTAATAAAGAAAAGTACTTTATCCACTGGCAGATTTTTAAGCTTATAGAAAAAATGTCTTGGTGTAAGTGAACAAATCTGCCAATGGAACTAGTGCTTTCCATCAACATTGAGGAATTATTGAAGTAATTTTTTGTCTTAAGTGAATTAAGATATTCACACTAGAAACAAGACAAACATACTTTTGTTTGTGCAATGTGAAATGTTTTATAGGCTACATTATATCAGTTTTTATTATTCTCTTTTGATTCCATGATCACCCCCACCCAACCTCAATGCTGCCCTCTAATAAGCGCATGCATCATTTCCTGACTCCTAAATCTTTCCACTGTGCCCGCAGGAGGCAGCTGCAGGGTGCTGCTCCTCTGCTAAAGGTTAACCAGGCTAATATCAGTTTCATTACCTCCGCTGCTCCTTTGGACTTCATGTTACTCACCTCTGAGCATTGAGGGGGCCATCATGTCTTCCCGTCAGGCCACAGAAGTGACGTAGGATTCACGCCCGAACCCGTCTGATGTAAATTCAGCTGGCATTTTTATGAGCAGTGGAGGCTAAGCTGTCCTGCTGCTGGAAGAGTCCAGACAAATGGTTCTGTTTGACTGGCGTCTGAAAACAAATCACAGCCGGGCAGGTGCTCCGGTGTGATTTGTTTTTAACGTACGTGTGTGTGTGTGTGTGTCCAGGTTACAGAAAGCGGCATTTAATCTGTTTGGGTCGAGCTGATGCGAGGACTTGACGGAGAGTACATTCTCGCCTACACAGTCTGCGCTCTTGGCTCTCCAAGCAGAAACAGTTTGGACAAGCTTAGAGGAAACACTGCCCAGACATCTTTGACTCCTTGCAAATATTTTCATGTACAATCAATAGAACTCAAAACAGTCTGTCCAGTCTTTGTGATCTAGTCCAGAAACATTTATACGGCACTTTCAACACAAAGGTTTTGATAAAATACAAAATGTTGATGTTCTTTATGCAATATCTAGTCACAAATGCTGAAACACTTGAGCTTCATGAAGTACTGTTATAAGTGTCTGTTACAGGATGCATACAGTATGTATGCTCATCAATCACTTATGCATGCCTATTTATTACAATAGATAAAAAAAATAAATCTCATTTCTTTCATATAAAATCAAATCAAAAATCCAATTTTTGTGCCTCAGTCCAATCTTGTAAATGTCCAAAAAAGCTCCAGCTTTACTTTACAAATACTCCTCTGCTGTATTTTACAAACTCTTCTGCCACTTCATTTTCTTTTTCTCCGTTATAACTGTGATTATAATTTACCCATTTGAGCACTGAATAATAATTGTAATAATCATTGAAAAACATAAGATAAAATCTTCGCAAAGAGATCAGAAAAAAACAGTGTCATGTTTAGTCGCTGTAAGCTTAAAAAAAGCATCATTTTTCTCTGAGAAATTAAACTTTTTACAATGTAAATTTTTTTCTTTGATTTACTTATATAGATTGTGTTATCTAGGTGCATTAGAGCAGAGTGGGTTTCATAAATGAGCTGAATTCATAAAATTGCAAATGCATTAAAAGTGAATATATTACAATCGGCAAACACAATATGGAGTGTGGCATAAATAGTTTCTGGTTGAAAACTCATCCGAGGGAACGGTTCATTATAACCTGTTGGAAATGTGATTCTGCAATCTCTCTGCTGGCACATAATTGAGAGAAGTATTTAACTTCAATAAAAGATTTGATTACAGTTGTCATTCAGCTGTGTGAAGTGTGTTGTTATAATTCAGTCAACTGTGAGCTTTCGTATTATTGCATGTTTTTAATACATGAGGGATATTTATTTTATTTTTTTTATCAGTTTGCGATTTAAATTATAATAATAATAGGCATATGAAAATAAACTATGCTCAGTCATGGTTAAAATAAACCACACGTTTTAATATCCTGTCAAATTTTAACATAGAGATGTTGGTCTGGATATGTATACAAAACATTTGGCAGTTAAATTTGAAAGCAAACCTTGCATATGGATGAGCTAAAAACAGAAATAATAATAATAATAATAAAAAACAAAGCATATGCGAAAGGTTGTTTTGGACTCAGGTGTAAATTTAGGCAACAACAGCTTTTTATGAAATCAACTTCAAATTATCTTTAAAACAATACAGGAATAAAGGGTTTCCTGTTAAAACAGCACAAAAAGCAACTGGTGCATTATTTTTCGAAGGTTAGGTGTCTGCAACTTTGTCTTTACTGGCTAAAAATAATCAATCAGGCAGATACAACTCATCAAAAGTTGTAACCAGCATCAGAAAAATAGGTCATATTACGCCAATTTTATTTATTGTCTTTGAATTACTACACTGGCTGCCTGTTTTTCAAACAATAAACTTCACTATTCTGCTCTTGGTCTATGAAGCGCTAATGGCTGTTGGACCAAGATGCATTTGAGATGCTTGTCATGTTGACCCCTGAGGTTTTCAGTCACCTGCTTACTTGGTGTTGCCTCGATCACAACTAAACAATGTGAGGCAGTATTTACTTTCATTGTTTACAACTGCTTCTATCAAGGAATCCAAGCCAAATCGTTTGTCTTACCACTGATTGATTGAAGTGTGAAATTGAAGAAAACGCTTCGGTTTCATCATTGGTTCCAGTTTTTTTTTGCAATGTGTTGTAAAAGCGTGAGTTTTTTTATGCTAATGTTTTTAATTTGATTTTGTCTGAAGCACTTTGGATCCCCTTCTATACAAATAGAGCTATACAAAATAAACTTGCCCTGCTTTATGGAGCAGATTGCTGACTTCACAGTTGTGCATCAGACAGTCACTGCCGCACTCCAAAAATGTGCCTACGCCAAAATAAACATGACTGCTACAGTAGCTGGCTGTTTAGACTGCTGCATTCAAACACAAATTATGCAAAGTTTGAGTGAAAATAGATGAAAACAGAGTTAAGCACAGCCTTGAGAGGATTGTGGAACAAAAAAAATTTTGTGGAGATTCACAAGGTGTAGATCAGTCAACAATTTAAGAGCCATCAAACAGATGTATCCACGACATGGACTACTTCTGCTAAACCTGACAGTCTTTCAACAATCTAAAGTCCTCATTTCATTTCAGATGACAGTAATTTTTGCGTCACAGTTGGGAAAATTAAGGTCACAGGCTCTGGAAGAAGAACAGCGGCGAGGCACAGCATCCAAACGGCTTCGGTTCCAGTGCCGCTGTCGGCATTGATTTGAGGAGTGTTTCATTAAGTCCAATCAAGTCCACCAGGAAATTTCAGAGCATTTCACTCACCCCTGCCCACACTGGCCAAAGTACCAGATAACCTGCTCTTAATGACCATAATATCACAGAGCGTGACTGGCCAGCAAACTGGCCTGACCTAAATCCCACAGAAAATCTGAGGGCTATTTAACAGACACCAGAGCCAACAAACTGGATGAGCTAAGGGGCAACTTGGATTTGTACAGGATAGCCACAAGCTGTTTGCCTCCATGCTACACCACAATGACATAGTAATTAAGCAAATCAGCCAAGTACAGTATGTACTGCAGTGTTTAAGGACATGCTTTCCAGCCAGACCACAGTTTTGTGTCTGAAAATGATTTTATTACTCATGCACAAAAATTAATTTTCTGAGAAACTTCACTTCAAGTTCCATTAGCTATAAGATTATTAAACAGGGAATATACAGTATTTCTCTGTGTATTAAGACTTGATGAGTTAATTTTTAAATTTGATTCTATGAAATTCATGAGTAGATGCTATTACTGGGTCCTAAATTGATTTACCTCTAACTTGAAGTGTAAAAAAACAAAAATTGCACAATATTTGTATCTTACAGATGGTTGATTGGTACTTTCCTATTTGTTTTCAGATGAGGTCAATATTCCAAATCACTATTCAACCTACGGCTAAACTCCTAAAACAAGATTTCAACACATCTTCCTGTAAGAGGGGAACGATTCCATGTTGTTTTTTGAGAGAAACTGTGGAGAAGAGACTCGTGAGTCACATTTAAGAAATGAACTCGCCTCCTAAGGACTGGGAAGTAATTCCCTGGATGAACCATTAGGATATTGTGAACATAAAAGGGGAGGAACATTACTGTGGTAAAAAGGAAGCTGACCCAGCACTCAACTTAGTCGTTGATTTATGTTCTGACCATTGTCAGCGCTCGCCCAATTTGTTATTGCAGATGAAAGTTCTGTTGCGATTTTCGCTATTCTATAGGTAGGAAGGATGGTGTATTATGGGTAAGTTAGGACAGCAAAAACAAAAGAAAGACGGATTGGAACTTTGGGTTCTAGCATTCTTTTGGACAGTCATTTCCTGGTTTTTAATTTTAAGATTTTATTTACTTCTTGGCGTGATGAAACCAGAAAATAGGTTAACAGTTTTGCCAAACTAGGATTTATTTCCTTTGCTTCTGGGGATTTTCTTCAGGTTATATCACCCTTTCCTGTCTCACATGATCAGTTGTGGGATTAATAGCCAAACTAAAAAAAAACAAAAAACACAAAGTTTAAATTGCTTGCTTTTAGAACGTCCTACCGCATCTAGCTGTGCTGCAGTAATGAAGCTAAATCCACAAAAAAGTTGAAATGATTTCATCTTTCACTCTTTACTTCTGTCCTGTACTGTATCAGTGCCTCAGGTTGTTTAAAGTTGGGACGTTTGCTGCTGATGTTGTAGAGTTTCTATTGAGTTATGTTGCTGTGTCCTTCAGCCTCCACAAAGCTGGGCAGCAGCCCTGGCAGTTCCCACTCGTCTCTCTAATGACCAGCTCTCTAGAACGGGGGGGAAAAAAAGACAACCTTGAATTATCCCATCAAAGAAATTAATGTTTTTTTCTATGAAGCAAAACTATTTGGATCTCAGCAACAAAATGAATTCTTTTTTTGCACTTTTCAGCATGAATAGTAAGCATGGTCAAATGGTGTACTTTGTTTAGGATAATCTTACAAAATGCTGCCTTTCAAACACAACAAAACAATTTCAGTGTTTTCTGCTTGCTAAACGTTTCACAGACCTAAACTGTTGTAATTGTCCCACCTTCACAGATTTCTTTTAGTTTTGCTTTTGTGTAACTCTCAAAGGTTTCAGATCGTCAAATTGAAATTTGAACAACAGAAATAACCCGAGTAAATGCAAAAAAAGGGGAAAAAAAGCAGTTTTCAAAGGAGGATTTAATTCATTAAGGCAAAAATGGGAACCCGAAGCAATCTAGCAATATGTAAACATATACAGTGTGTCTTTGAAAAATATTGCAAAGTGTCTAAGTAAAGCCTCTCTGATAACAAAGTAGGCTCTGAGATCTCAAAAAGTAACATGTTGTTCCCTGACCTAAAGAGATTTCTGAACAGATCAGAAATGTGTGAGTCCAGAAAGGTTTCAAAGCATTTGCACTCAGGTGAACCACAGCAACAGTATTTATCCAAAAACAGATTAATCATGATAGTGATGGACCTTTCCAGAAATTGATGGCCTATCTAAATTACTCCATTGGTACTGAGTATTTACCAAAATTAACATAAGAGGATTTTACAAAATTCTCAATTAACAGAGCTATTTAAGAAAATATTCATAAAACAAAAGGTGTGGCTCATGTGACATCTGGAATTAAACTACAGCAGCTTTTCAGAAAAGAATCATACCAATAGTAAAACATGGTGATAGCAGTGGTCTATTGTTGAGGAGTATCCTATACAATTTGACTTAAGGAGTCATAAATTTTGCTCTTTAGCAGAAAATTGTGAATTTGTGACCTTAAACTGAAATGAATTATTTAGAAAGACAATTAGCCATAGTCAAAAAGGCTCAAATAATGGATCTAAAGACTAAATGAAGGATTGGAGGGGCCTCATCACAGTCTGGATTAAAATAGGATTCAGATGTTTTGAACAGGGTGCTATTGAAAAATCCTCCAAAGCAGCTAAACTGAAACGGTTTTGCAAAGAGTGGGCAGCTCCTCCATCGGGATTTTAAAGTTTCATTGGAAGTAATTGTAAAATGCCTTGATAGCAGTTGTTGCAGCTGAGTATGACACAACCAGCTATTATGCTTTAGGGGTCATTTTTCATGCTGCAAAAGTTAATAACAGCCATATCTTCTCACACAGTTGTGGCGAGACCAAACTGCCACTCATGACCCCCATCAGCAATAATCAGCGGCACCATAAATATAGACTTACATGCACCCTTACTTGCAAATCAAATAAATTTTTCTCAACAGCTCATTTAGCATTTTGAGTAAAACTCCCCTACTGGACAGAAATCGATGTAACCTCAGCTTCCTGGGCAGCGTCTGCTCACTTCGGGTCAAGAAAAACGACCTAGACGAAGAAATGCTATTGGCATTCCAAAGCGATTATGTCTGGGCCATGCTGAAAATCATAGCAGGCATATTTAATCAATTCAGTCTGGGTCGGCAGCATGCCTACAGGGAAGAGAGGCTGCATAATCATCAGAGATGAACCCCCTACATCCTTTCGCTCCTCATCGGCCCCTATGATTGTTCTGTTAAACACAACCCCCAAAACACTGATCCCCCAGTTTTGTGCTCCTGGCAGAAAGCCAAAGAAATATGATAAATAATCCCATTAACCAGGAGGTAGAGCAGAGATAGGGGAGAGAGCGGTCTTCACTGAACGCCCAACAGGACCCAAATGAGACTTCCGACGTCACCGCCGCAGCCCGCTGATGGATAGTCGTGCTGCCACTTCTGCTGTCATTACTGTAGATTTGTATTCAAATCACTCCTCGGTGGCATGAGGGTGAGATTCATTTTATGTTGTGTTGTTTCATTTTACGGCTAACAAATATTGCCGGGGTGGCTGGCTGGTGCTTTGTAGCCCGCCGCTGCATTACTGTGGCTCCGGGGCTTTTATTTGAGTCCATTTGCTCAATTCCACCCAGTCAAACAGATAAACAGCATGTAATTTAAATCAAAGAGGGAGAGCAGGGAGAACTCAAAGGAGGTGTTTCAGAAACAAAATTTAAGATAAAGGTTGTCCATTTGCCTCTTTTTTTTTTTTTTCCGAAGGGCCTCCATTGGTACACAAAAGCGGGTTGTCCGAAGAAATGCATCCAGAAGGGTGCGTGTTTGTGCATTTTTATGTGCATACACAGGCAGATTTGTGTGTGTTGTTCAGGGAAGTGATAAATCACCTTAGGCTCACTGTGGAGTCCCAGCGAATAAACCACTAAATCTATTATGGTAGTGTGTGTGTGTATGTGTGCACGCGTTTGATCCTAGATGTGTGTCAGTGTTTTAATAGGTTGACCCACGGATCACCAGAGGCTGCCAAGGTGGAGCTCCTAACCCCTTGAGACGACTTGTCACGCAGCTAAAGACAGGCACACAAGAGGAACGGCCGAATCAGAGAGAGGCGCCTCGGCTGTCTCTCTCTGTGTTCTTGGCAGCATTCACCCCCCCCACTCACAAATCTTCTGCCGTGCCATTTTTACTCTTCAAGAATAATTTTCCCTGTAGTTGGAGTGATCAATAATGTCTAATATGTGTTCAAGGCTTTCTACTCCAATGAAAAACTAATCTTGGAGTCCGTTTACCCCGCTGCCCAATGTTTACTGTAGGGCAGCAACTCAGCCGATTTAGACTTGAAAGAGTAAGTCTTAAAAAAAAAAAAAAAAAAAGAAGCAGACCATTGGGACTTTTTTTTCTCTTCCTTTTCTCTATTCCTTTTTTTTTTTTTTTTTCCCCTCTGGTGTTATCACCTTTAGCAGACAGAGTTGCATACCTAATGTCAGATTTAAAATTACAATGTGTGGCCTAAATAAGTCTTAAGAGGATCTTCTTGATTAGAATGTTGCTCCGCAATTATTATTCAAAGCATGTGGGAGCTTAGATGAGCGTAGACTGAATTTCATTATTGATTTTTGTCAGAAACCTGTACAAAGATAAAGAAAAAAATAACCGAGTAAAGTGAGATATTTTGTTCATTTATGCAGTCACTGAGGAAATCAATTTGGCACCAAGAAGGAAAGCCTAGAATTGGACATAGTTTGACACACATGCAAACCAGAGATTATTTGAAAGATCTCGGGCAATACTGAAAGACCGTTGATGTCAGATTATTTTTTAATGATTGAAGTTTCAGTTATTCACATTTTGTGGCACACATGATTCATAAAAAGCATGTGTGCCACTTGGAGCACCCTTCCTGTTGAGAGACTCCGACTGCTGAGGAATCTTGCCCTTCTGCTCATAAATAAAACCCTCCAATTTATGTTATCTTAGTCCGATACAGCAGCTGCCTTTTTCAAGAGAATTCACTACTATGTTATGGGACTTTTCTGACACCAGTTCTTGGCGAACTTTCAGGTACGCTTCTCCTTTTGTAAAAGTCAATGACATCCTCCACCTTGAACATCCACATGAATGTCAAGATAGTGGTGTGAAACTGTTTGCTACCTTTCTGATTGTTTTTTTATTTTTTTTTATTTTAGTATGCGTCTTGGGGAAAATGAAACCTCTGTGTCTGATGCCAGTTTTTGGCCACCTGTCTCCCTGAATTGTGATGGCAACTGTCGATAGCCTTCTCCTGCTGCCACTTTCAGTAAAACAACCCCGTTTCCTTTAACTTTAAACTTTTGTTTCGAGTTCTTTCACCATCTCTGGCTGAGAAGCCTGGGAACACACCTGATGTATGAATATGTGGTTTTATAAAAAAAAACCAAAAAATCTGCTTAGGAGATTGAATCGTTTTGAGACTGCAGCAGTCATTCAAAGAAACATTTAGCTTTGTGTTTTGACTTCACAATATTTTCAGATATTTCTCCCTGGTTGGGCATTGTAAGTAATAATGCTTGAAAACAAACTGGAAGAGTAGCTTAGACAAAACATTATCATCCTGAGTAGCAAAACAACACAGAGACGGACAAAAAGAAACAATTAACCCCTACAGGGAATAAAATATTCAGTGCCAACGTAGATTAATGCGAAACGCAGTCAAGCGGCAACTACAGACAGTTACTGAAACAATTACCAACATCAATCAGGAAAAATGAAAAAGAATCACAGTTAGAGAACACTAAAGGGAAACATGAATGCTACGTCTGCCAGGCCCAAAGGGGCCCATACTGCCTATTGGGCCAAGAATGTTTTATTTTTTTAACGTGAATAAAAAAAATAATCTTCCCAATAAGGGGAGCAAAAGAAAAACATTTCATTTACAGCATGTAAATGGTGATATCCAATCTGATTATTTCATGGAGCTTGTGACGTTTGGAAGATTTCTGCTCACACTACAAAGTCATGGGTTCATCCCTGGAAATGTCTGTATACCAACATGTGCATCGTTTAGAGGAATTAATTCACATATGCTGTAATACAAACTTTTTCTGTAGCCTGTGAAATGAGCAAATTAATAACATGGATGGAAAATTGCATGTCTACAGCCGCCTGGGAGGTTACAACTTCCACCCCATATATTTTGCATGTTATATTGACATACTGTCAACCTGGAGCCGTAAAGAGTATACATAATTAGCATTATCCGGGTTTTGTTTTCGATTTGCTTATGGATGTCGGCACAATTGTGGTAGTGGAGAATTGTTTTGTTTAAAAGCTGAATTACAGTCTTGGAAGTGATTATCTCAAACCTGCATGTAAGGCGAAAATGTTCATGTTTTGCTGTCTAGTTTTTTTCCTGTGATTATAAGCCTTGACATGGCATTCATACACAACCTGACAACAGTATTTGCGTTTTGGCAAAGGATGTTGCTTTGCTTTAAGTAATTCTGAAAGCTTTCAACAACAGAAGCAATTTCTATAAACAGTCACATCTGTGAAACAGGTGATTTCTTCAGCTGGATTTCTCTCCAGCTCACTGGAATCTGAAAGTATTTTGTAAAAAGGAATGGTTAACATCTAGCTTTTGAGCACAATCGGAAAACGTAAATGTCATTTATTGTTGCTCCATATGACTGTACAGTAACTGAAGCTTTTACAGGGAAACAGGTTGATACACACACTCACTTTCTATTGAAGCAGCTGCACCTAAAAGCTACAACAGTACAAACACCAGGTCTGCTGTTTAAAAAGTGTACTATGAGGAAACTTGGACATTAATTAATTCCCTTCATGATGTAGCATGTTTTTTTTTATTATTCGTCGCCTTGTTATGCATTTGACACTCTACCATCCACAATTATGTCACAAGATGAGCAAGGCTGCCAAGTATTCTGCTGGCACACATCATGTATCCTGCAGATGTGCCCGACTGCTGCAAAATCCATACAATTAAGACTCGTTTTGTGTAGCATACCCAATAATATTACTTAATCTTAAGCTGTCTGCCCTGAAAAAAGATTCAAACATCTTAGCATTCTGGATGCATTAAACTAAAAACAACAAAAAAAACAATGGCTACTTTCTTAATACTTTGGGTGACAGTTATTTTACCACAGGGGTGGGCACTCAAAGAAGCATAAAAATGTAATTTGCAGGTGGTCAGTTGATCCTTAGGCATTAACATAATAATAATAATAAAATGTGACTATTATTATTGTCACATTGTATTATTGTGACTAAGATTAGGCACACTCCTAATCTTAGTACACAAGCAATTTTCAGAATGGAGATGCATTAAAAAGTGACAAACGGGTTTAAAAGTAACAGGGCTTGATTATTTTCAAAATCTCACTCATTCTCTCACATTTACACCCACATGTCACACATTTTTCAATATCCCAGCACACATGTCAAGATAGGAAAGTGCGACTATAGAGTTAAAATAACGCTAATAGAAAATGATCTTCCTTTATCCAAAATTAAGACGCTGCTGCTGGTGAGATTTGTTGCTTGCTAAATGACAAAAACTCTTCTTTCAGTCGCCTTAAACGTTCAACATCCATCCTTCCATCCATTGTCTAGATCCCTGTGACTCGCTGTGTGAGTCACAGGAACAACTGTGAGCAATTGCCACCAAATATGAACCCAGCCACACTCTTCAGCAAAGGCTAGAATCTCAGGATCCATACTTATTCTAATTAAGCTCTGCAAAGACCATCCAATTATATTCAACCTAATTCTTTTGGCTTCAATCATCATAGTGTTTCCAATGTGCAGTGGCAGAAATACAGCAGCACTGCCACGTGCACAAGCAACGTTTTTGCAGAATCTCTCAGTAGCCAGATGGCTGCAAGTCAGCCTCTTCATACAGCAGCTGGTGAAAAAGCACAAGCTAAGCAATGCACCCTAATTTGGGAGGCACTTGTGAAGAATTTTAACAGGAGTTGCTTGCAGAGTTGTGTAGCTAATAACTGGTTTAAAATCCAAAATATCAACTCTCAAAAATATCAACTCTCCGCCTGCATTTTAGCCCTCATTAGGAGCCATTTTGTTTCTTCCTGAAGTTTTCCGTAAATGTTAATTTTCTTCCATTTAGCCCGTAATTGCTTTAGTGTTTACGCTGCACTCACCAGTAATCATGGTGGAACTGCATATCTCTAACCTGTCAGCAGCTTCCACACCTACAAACAAGGCGCTAATTTAAGACATTCTGAATATATTAACGTGTTGACTTGAAGATGTATTCATCATTTCCTATTCCTAACTGTGGCACAATGGATCAGATGAGTGTGCATGCTATGAAACAAGTGTTGTGCAGTGGCAATGCAGAGTAATGATTGCAAAAATTCACTTTTGTAAAGCTTTCAATTCCATTTCTATTCTTTTTTTCAATATGTCATTTAAATTGACCTGATCTGAATAAATGTAGATGATTTTCTTACCCCCTTATTTCTTATTTGTAATATTATTATTGAATTTTAACTGAGCAGGAAAAAGACAATGTTACTTTTAAAGAACTGTTGATCTGTCTATATGTCCTTCAGCTGAATTTGTAGATGCTCATAAAATACGTACTGTTTTCTCCCAACATCTTGCCTTACTTTATACCAATACTTTGTGTCTTAATAAACAAATGAGGACAGTAACTCATGTCCAAACTACACAAAACATTAAGAGTTTAGAGATTACATCTTTAACACCAGTTAATATCACATTTCTAAATAGACAAAATGGGACATGCTTTTATTCAGAAGAACTAGTTAGTTTTGTAATACTAGCTTAATAATGAGAATACTAAGTTGTTTTCTTTTTTTTGTTTTTGTTTTGAACTAACCCCAAGTCACCCGAAATGATGCTGCAGCTGATGTAAAGAAATTATGAACCACATTTCCTGCGAGTGCAGTTGCCATAATAACCATTTGTATCATTTCGATAGAGTGGCTTACTCGGTGTAAGTACTTGCTTAATGGTAGCATGAAAAAACTGACAAAATTGGAAGCTGGCATTGTCTCTTTATTGTTCTGTTGAGAAACAATTCTCACAATCCACATTTACTGCTAGTATAGTTGCCATAATAACCATTTGTATGCAGTACTGTAGCTGTTATGGGTCAATAACTCTTTTCTCAAACTATCTACACTTATTATTGCCTCATTTTCACTCATGATTACATGAAATGGTTTGTTCATGTGTTCAACTCCAGCCTAGATGACAGATCTGTTACCATGCTGATTTGGTTTGACAACTACAAAAAGAATGCATGCATAAAAAGCAGGACTTTCGATTTTAGATCAGTATAAAGAAACCAAATTCTGACCAAACTTATTATTTCGATTTCAAACATTTAATGTTTTTCTTACTCTCTCACAGTCCTTTTAAATCCCACGAAGATATTTGTATTCTTTGTTCCGGTGCAGCCGTTGTTACCGCTCTTCCCTCTCGCTCCTCTGACTGATAAATCTCATTGTTTTCTTTAGATTTTCTGTTCTTTGTCTAATCAAGCAAAGTAGACTGCTCAGCCAGACTGCCTCTGCTCTTCAATTAAGTGCAAACACGCTTCTGTTGCTCCAACAAACATTAAAAATGTCTATTTGCTTTTGCCTGTGGACAAACCAGCTGCAGAAGCTTACGACGGTAAATAGCAAAATCTGACACTCTTGGGTTACAGTATGGAGTCCTAAATCTCCATTCTTTTCCTCCAATTTGCTCTATTTTCCCCATTTTGTATTAGAACTTGGTGGGCTTACCTAAAACGAACAATCATCCATATTCAGCACAATATATAAAGACCACAGTCAGAGGATTTAGCTTACGTACAAACTGAAGAAAAGCTGATTTCTCAACCATTGGCGATGCAAAAATGCTTACGGTGGTTTTATGTCAAGATATGAAGTAAAAACAAAAAAGACTCCACTGATCTTTCTTGGAACAATTTTAAATATCCCGTTGTTGTAAAAACCCACTGCTGTGAAAGGGAGACAGCATCTCCTCTGGTAAATCACACTCCTTTTTGCTCACTCTGATCTTTGATGCTCAAAATAAAGAGGAATAAAGACTTGAAAGAGGATTTGTTAAAAAAAAAGAAGAAAAAGAAACAGGAAAAATGATGACTATAGAGGAGACCTGAAAGGAAGTTTAAAACAATCCCCCACTGAAGCAGAAGCAGCTTGATGAAAAGTTAAATCGGTGCTGGGGTTATGGCATCATCTCTTTAATTACGGTGCTGTGGCATGTTGATGTAAACAGAGTGGATTTGAAGGTGGAAAACACTGTATAAACAAGCGAGTAGCGCCTTCAGTAAAATTCAATTTCAAATGCACATAAAATAAACCTGCCAAATACAATTACAGTGACTGCAGTCAACATTGGAACAGCTATTTTTAACATCCATTCATTTGCACTGACATGAAAGTAGTAAACCCTTCTTCAATCAAGAATTAACACTTAATCTGTATCTGTACATAAAACCTAATCTGTTTGAGCGTTAAACACAGAACAGCTCAGTGTGCAGGTCTCAGTTGTTCGTGTTTCTTTCAAGTACTCACAGCAGGTAAGGTAAAAACAGTACAAATATAGCAATGATGGGCATACCTTACTGGAAAAAAAGATTTATAAGAACTGATGATGGCAAGCTCTACCAAATTTGAAAAACTGTATTAAGTGGCGTTTTAATCTAACCAGTGTTTAATGTCCTGAAGCCATGGTTACACATGATTAGGTAAATTGATGGCTCATGTCACAGGCTGTTTACCATGCTCTTCCTGTTACTGTGTTGCTTTTTTTGAATATACTATGAAGTTGAGCGCATGTAGGGTGGTGGTCAGCCAGTTGCACTGGTGATGACGGCTGCAACCAACCGGGGCATTTGTGAAAAGGTGCAAAGTAATAGACGTGTTGCTGATGGTAAAAACAAACAAAACCAAAAGTCAAATATATTCTTAAACTTGCCTCACATGCACATAGCACCCAGAAAACCGGCATACAAGGGGAGAAAGCTATAAACTATAAGGTTTTAAATAAGGTCAACAAAAACTATTAAACACAATGCAAAAAGTAGTTTTAATCTATTAAGTGTCTCTAATACACTTAATAGTATTAGAGCTCTCTCTAATACTTTTAACATTTCGAAAACAGCCACACACAAAAAATTAATCAACCACTTTAATACTTTGGGACTTCAAGTAAACTTCCACCTATGAATGGTATTTCGTCACATTTTAAAAAACTCTTGCATATTTCAATCCCTTTCTTAGTTCATCTATACTTCTGTGAAAAGTCTTTCATTCTACTTTCTCCTCCGATCACTCCCATTCCTACTTAGCTTTGACAATCCTCTTTCAAGTCTCTGGGCTTTTCATTTGGTCTGAGCTCACGCTGCGCTCTGCCTTGTTGGTGTGATTGTGAGGCCCAGCCACGAGGCACGACTCTGTCTGCAGAAGAGAGACTCGGCCTCGCTCCGTTTTAAAACCTCTGACACACCGAATAAGGTGCCAGAGATAAAAGAGAAAGGACCTTTGGATCATTTTGCCGGTTGCTGTTTGTCAGAATGTTTTCCTTGATGAAAGTCGTAGCGCCTTGTTATCGAAGTAGCAACTTTTTAGACAAAGTGTGACAAAGTTCAAGAAGTAACAAAAAAAAAACCAACTGGTAGTTATGGGATAATTTCAACCTCCAACCATCGCTTTTAATTGTGAGATATTTAAGGGGGATTCATGTACAACCTGTTTCAAGACACCTTCCAGAATCTCAAAAGGATAAAGATCTGGGTGACTCAGTCCAGGGCTTGTCTTTTAATTCTCAGCCAGTCCTTGATTGATTTTTACTCTCTTTCAGGCTATTGTAGTATTGAAGGGTTCAGTTCTGCCTCCATTAGTTTTGGAGGCTGTTCTTCAACAGATGGTGGATGTGGTAGAAATTAATGTATATTCCATGAGGGTGAGCTGGACAGCAATGGATCCCCAAACCACGAAACCCCACACCGTTATGTTTTGTGGCCAACGTTTCAAACCTCGAAAAAGAGGTTGAATGCTTCATTGAATGCTTATTTCATTCACTGAAATAAGTATTTCATTGAATGCTTATTTGTTTTAAGCAAAACATGTCCTTTTTTCTAGTGACTAACTTTTTAAAAATTATTTTAAACTCATGTTTATCTAAAAGTTCCCATCTTCACATACATTCTAACTGCAAAACATCAGCTTTACCTTCATGGTTTTCTTGGAGACAAAGGTTTCCTTAGAAACCTCCCTAAATCCCTCATTGGATTCATAAAATCCAACAATCTTTTCTGAAGTCCTCAGACAGCCCTCTACAATCCACCATAGTAATAACTTTCACTTCAACAGACATCAAATTAATGTCTCGGGTTTATACAGGGTAATATGACAAAATTCTTATCCTGTTCACCTAATTTTTGTATTTGTAAGTGTTTAAATGCAGCGGCGCTCTGATACATCACTCACAAGAAATTGCAAGTCTTAAAATTACATTTTGAATAAAGTTTTAAAATTTTAAATGTTTGGTTTTAAAGTTTTAATTTAGGCCTTTCATTTGGTTTCCTAAGCTTTTTTTTTTATACATGACTGTATAACTTTACCTTTCATGGTTCACAGCAAAAGTTGAAAGTGTGTGGATGATTATATGAGGGACGGTAACAGCAATATGGAATTTGACACTGATGTCAATAAATTAAAAAAGAAATGTTCATATGAGAACTGAACTATGATCCATATCACTCTCACAGACTGTACATAAACCGTGCACAGAGGTCATATCTACTTCTACAATCTTCTGCTCCAAACGTGGGAGTATGGCGAACGCCCAGCTACTGACACTCTAAGTGTGCTTCTGCTCTGTATCAGTAACACAGGCGAGGTTAGTGGTGAGTTGGGTTACTTCTTAAGCAGAGGAGCATTTTAATATGAAGGATTAAATATCAAGGCCCAGAATTCTTACTACAGTCTGTATGTAGATTTTCTGCAGCATGAAAACCTACTAGAATATTACATGTCTGTATTGTTTCAAGATAAACCAGGAACACAATTCAATCACAGCAAAATTTGAGTTGTGACATTCAGCTAAAATGTTCAACAGTTGAATTTGCAGTGATCACCACCTCGAAAAACATGTTTGCTTGTTTTTTAACTGAGCTAATCCAGAGTTCAGAACCATTTAGTGTCTTGTCTGCAGTATAATAATTCATAACTCGGGGCCTAGTCACAGTGCATTAGTTATTAAAGCTATTTTTCCCATCTTTTACAGAAGTAGCTTTTGTAGCATAGCAAACCGAAAGTTGGGTTCAGACTAAGATTCAATCACACAGGTTTAGATGGAACAATGTATAACATTGTCATCACAATATTACTGAAAAACGCAATATGCACAATTATCTACTTTTGAAAGAAATAAAGTGGAGACAAAGTGAAGGAAAGGGTGGAAGACGGACACTGTCAGTGGTACATGATGTGCATTTTATTGTATTTTAGGGGTTATGTACTGGTACTATGTCTGTTCCACTTTACATGGCATGGTCAACATGAAGATTCTTTCAGCAAGAGCATTTCTGGGGGCAGCAGTGTATTAAAGTAATTTGGACAAACTTCTGTAGTTTTACATGCTTTAGGGCTATAGGAGAAAGTAAGTAGTATTTGTCCAGGGCCTGCTGTGGTGGCGTAGGGGTTTAGGACAGCCCACGTATGGAGGCCTTAGTCCTTGAAGCGGCCATCGCGAGTTCGACTCCCAGCCCTGGCAACATTTGCCGCATGTCTTGCCCTCTTTCCTGTCAAACTACTTTCAAAAAATATGCCACAAAAACCTCGGAGAAAAAAAAAAGAAATAGTGTTTGTCCAAAGTGAAGACACTATCAACATGGCTTGCTACAAGTAAGGTAACTGGTAACGTGAATTTTCCTGTTTTTGGTTTAGTGTACAAAATGTGTTGTGCTATTTTCTTTTGAAGGTTTGTTTGACTTTCAACCAAAACATTTAAATTATTCAAGTGTGAGTAAATTTCTAGTCATCACACTCATAGGACCTCAACTATCTCGCAATTACTTACAGAAAACAGAAAATGACATCTTGATTCAGTCGAGCATCAGTGTCACAGTGAAATCCAATATATTTCTCTTCTGAGACAGCGGCTTTAGTACCAACCACTCATAATTTTCCGCAAAGCCTTTTTTCCTAAGTTAATTACTTTTGCTGCTTTTGAATTTGCATCATTTCAAAAAGACGTGTCTGCAGAGAGCCATGTAACAAATAAAGACCAGACTGATTCTGACCGGCTGTTTTTCCTTCTCCCTGCTCTCCATCGATCCATGCCATTTGCACCTTCGTTCTGTGTGGGTGTGTTGCCATTTCTGGACTTTGAAAGCAAACGGGCGTTGGCTACAGGCTTATGTCATATCTCAATAATTAACGTTGTCGTCCATTTTTGCCTACAGGCTTTCAAGAATATTATATGCCTCTATTTGCAAAGTGAATTTGCAGAGTGAAATAGTTTAACCTAAAATGAGCTAGTGGAGCTTTCCAAATTGCTTTGTGACAGACGTACAACCTATAGGCACTCACCACTTGTAGAGACGGATGAATAACATAAAACCCTTTATTAAATTTAAACCATTTTTGAAGTTGTTACTCTGATTTCTATACATATAGAGCCACAAGCTAACATAAATGATTCTATAATGAATTAAGTCCATTTCGATTTATAATGATGTACAATACTGTGCAAGTATTTTAAGACTCAGATGCAGTTAATCCAAACAGTTGGTGACTATGGCCAGAAGGTTAAGGTTGTGCATGCAAAGTGTTAACACAAACTGTAGAGGGATTTTGTCTCCATTAATCAAATTTTGGTCCACCTGAGGAAGTTCTTACAAATCTGTTACTGCTCAATGAGGTCTAATACAGAAGGGGGGAAAAAAAACAAACAGATATTCATGCAGAGGTCAAACTACACAGAGTGTTGGGATTTAAACCCAGTCAATGCTGCTGAGGGAAGAAGAGAAACCCTGTCAATGTTGCGAAGAAAAACTTTTGTTTCTGCAGGGTTTCACTCCGGGTAGTCATTCAGAGAACCCTAACAACACGCCTACCACTACTTGAATAAGAAAATGTGTCAACATTTTTCATTACTTCGGAGGCACTATCTTGGTAAACCCCTTCAGCAAAACATCACCTGTCCACAAATGCCCTTTGTCTATAGCCTGTCTGAGTTATGGTGGAGCCTTTTCTGTCTCTCAGTCTTTCTGGAGGTGCAGCAGCCGGGAGCTGATTTGCTGCAGGAGATGAGGTATGACCCCGTTCTCCACCAAGAGTTTGAGAAGCTGTGATATTTCAATGCATGCAGTTTTATATCAGTTTCACTGCTCCATCAGGATACTTCACTCTTTTGACAGTGTATTCTGGGCTAGACATAGATTTTCTAACTAGATTTTTTGGGGGGTTAATGGATGCATCTGGGAAACCTTTAATTTCAACCTGTGGCCTATTTTTTCCCCGTAGTAATAAATATTAGCTTGCTAAAAAGAGAAGAGACTTGGGTAAAAATGTGTTATTTTCTAAAGTATTTACAGATATTTTCTGATATTTCTGCTATTTTTTAGGGTGATGTAGCTTTTGAAACACCTGTGATAGAGCTTGCTTTTTCAAGATGTTTTAGATTGTATGGAATGGTACAATATTCTGTTGTTTTTCTTTCTCCTGAGCAGTTACTCAGATTAAACTTTGGATTTATTTCTTCTATCATGTCAAAAACCACTTCCTCTTGAAACCTGTTCCCTGTAACAGACAAAGATTTAGCACCGTACGTCTGCGCCCTTTTTCTTTATTTCTGCCGTCTTGTTTCCCACTGTTCCACTACTCCTTTCATCTACCACTTGTTCCAGGAGTGGTGGCTGCTCTCAGCAGGGCGTCCATTTTGTTAAATGCCTGCAGGAGTTTGTGGAGTGGCAGTTTTGCTTGCAGAGCTTCGGAATGAGATGTAGGAACAGGAAAGAGGCAATAGTAGGAAGCGGGAAGAATTTATGGATATGACATGAAGATGGAGAAAACGCAGAGGGACAATGCAAAGAAAGCGGGCGAAGACCGGGACGTCATGTTAGTTAAAAAAAAAAAATTAAAGAGCTTTTTTAACTGATATCAACTTGCGCTAAATGAGTCGAAGTCTGCAAATAATTTAGCAAATCTCCTTATACCAAATCATTTGTCCTATTTAAAACATTAAATATTTGTGAATGCTGTTTCCCTGTCCTATTTTTTTTAAAGACTGAAGTCTACAGTGTTTGATCACATCTTTCTTTTTTCTTTTCTGTAAGACAGCCAGTAGGCAACTAAAAAGTGCACATTGAACTTATTGCCCTTATTTGTTATTCATGCATAGACCTCTGCTTCTCTTGCCTCATTCATATCATACTTCAAATAATTTTTGCAATCAGGCCTCCGGGGAAGGTGGGGGCACAGCAGAGAGGAAATATAGCCCTGCATTTCAGCTGTTTAGTAATTATTTCTTGGGCCAAAGCGAGAAAGCCCAGAGGCTGATGAAAGGCCAGTGGATCTTGGGAATCCTCTGAGAGCATGAGCGCTCTGTGAGAAGAGCTCCATTAATGCGAACACCAGGTGAAATCTTGCTCTTGGTGCCCGAATGTGATCAGCAAAACCTCTTAATGTTGCTTTTTTAGTTCTGATCATTGCTCAGAACCTTTAAAATAAACCTTTAAGTAAGTATAAGTAGATCTTGTTACTCATATTGAGGAATATTGTAGAAGACGGTAGAAAAGCATCATTCCTATGGAGCTAATACAGGGGTGGGCAAGTCCAGGCCTGGAGGGCCGGTCTCCTGCAACGTTTAGATGTATCTCTACTTCAACACACCTGAGTCAAATAATGAGGTCATTAGCAGGACTCTGGAGAACCTGACTGCACTTAGGAGGTGATTCAGCTGTTGGATTCAAGTGTGTTGGACCAGGGAGACATCTAAGAGTTGCAGGACACCGGCCCTCGAGGACCAGGATTGCCCACCCCTCAACTAGTATATTTGTTACAGTTGTGTTGGCAAGACGAGACGGGAAGCTCTGCATGCCCTGACCCACAACATGCTATAGCATCAGGTTTGTGTAGCATAAAACTGTGGCTCTGCTGCAATTTCAGTACATGCAGCAGTAGCATTAGCAACACAGAAGGTCTCAACTTTACCATAAAGCCCAGCGACGCTTCATCATGTCCAAAACTACATATATTTTCTGTAGTTGGTTTGAACCGCACCAGGGTTTGTTTGGAAGCAGACCAAGACCACCTCAAAAAGTTGGTTTTGATCCAGTTGTTTGTTTCGCTTGACTGTATTCACACCTGCACAAAAGGTCTGGACCAACAGGGGAAACAAACTCTGGTCTGTTTAAAGCAGACTACATGTGTCAGGTGTGAAAACACCAGTAAAACCATGTTTCTGGTCTGTAGAACTAAAAGAACTATGGAGAACTGTGTCATAAATAACGTGTAATGTTAGTGATAGATTAACAAGTCTATCACTATCAAGTCTATCAAGTCTATTAACATAGATTAATAAGTCTTGTAGAACAGATGCTCCCTGACTTTAGTTTGTACTTCATTAACAAGATTCACTGATTCAATTTACCTTTTTGTTTACCTATAGTTTCACACAATACTATGCTTGTATTGTGTTTTTGACTTAAACAACAATCTGATGGAAACAAAAGAAAATGAGTATCAACTGAAAAGCCATGTATGTTTTAGACTTTTTATTTTTTGTTGTATATATTTTTTCTACCTAACAATCTTGTCTGCTAATCTCCATTTGTCGCAAGTCTGGTAAGAATATTAGGGGAAAAAAAGTAAGTAAAAAGTTATGCTGGACAAGAAAAACCTTAAGCTCATGAGGTTATTTATTTTTTCTTTTTTTGCTGAGTATTTTCGTATCACTATTTAACGGTCCGCTTGCCGGGACCATCTGTTAGAACACACCATTATCAAGACATCCATCACAATCGGCTCGAGAGAAAGGTGCCATGAGACAAGATTGATAGATTCAGCTCTTTAATCCTTCTCTAATGAAGCCATTTCACATGGCTCATATTTCAACAGTTTGCTTGCGTTTTCTGATTTTATTTTATTTTCATTTTATTCAGTTTTCATATTCATATTTTATCCTTGACCACGTCTTCCGGAGCTATTATAAGCGGCTCAAAGATTGAGTTGTTCTGTCACAAGGTTCTCTGCACCGCTAAGACATTAGCTGTATGCCAGGACATGCTTCCTGTCTGATTGCCAGTTTTCAGACAGACCAACTTCACATCTGTTTAATTCTTATTTGATTAGAGTCTGCATGGCTGAGTTGTAGCAACATTCTAATGGCTTAATCATGAGATCTTTTGTAACATAAGCAGAGACAATCTTGCAATGTTTACTTTTTTGTGACCAGAATATGAAGTGGCTTAAGCAGGACGTGGGGTCTACCTAATTAGAGATGGATATAAGGTTTAGAGAAATTAATTTGGATTAAAACATTTGTAAAGTGTTCTCTCCTGCTCTACAAAGGACAGCCTGTTCTACAAAGGACAGCCTGTTCTTATCCATCGGAAAGAGTAACTATTTTAACGATTTGGCAACCTGGAGAAAATAGCTTCTTCCTGTATGTCCTTGAGCTTCTGCCAAAGTCTGTCTGTAGTGAACAGCCTCTCTCACACCGTCGGCACGTGTCAGCAATGCATTGAAATCAACTGCTGAGAAACCATAGTTTGATTTTTCAACTGTGATATGATTTGCTTAGGGCCAGAGTTCAAATTTTAATACTTCCGATGTGGCCACAGTCACTGTTTTTAGTTCAAAACTACAACTATGTCAAAAATAGCTAATGGCCATAAAACGCTTAAGCCACCGTTCAGTGAATAAAATCATTAACATTCATAAACTGCTCAAAGGAGCAGCAGAACTACAATCCAAAGCACACCAGCAAGTCTTTTGGCCAAATCTCATAATTTAGTTAAAATTAACTGTTTTTCAAGAGTTTCTACAAAAGAGTGCCCCACAAAGATGTAAAACACTCCCTGCCAGTTAACAAATGCTTGATGTTCAAGGGTGGCACAATAGATTTTTAGGTTTAGGGAACAATCAAATGAATCAACATTTAGCAAATAAAACACGGGTCAGCAAATACTTTTTCAAGCCACTGTATCACTAATCTTCATCTATGTCAAAATGCACCCAAACCACACCGTTTGTTTGAGCACTTAACTTGCATCTTAGTTATGTTTTTCTTTCTGAGGCTATAATTGACTGCTTACAACATACAAGTAATCTAAAAAAAAAAAAAGAAAAGTTGGAAAAATAGTTCAGTTTTCTGAGAAATTCAAATCAAAGCCTATCTGGTTGTGATCTAGATAGACCTGGAAACAATTGCATCATATTCGTAAAGTTTACCAGCAGCATCCTAAACCGAAAACTCTTCAAGGAAGCAGATAACATGAAACCATTTTGGCGTAAAAGCCATCAGTTCAAGTGGAATCAGAATTCAGCTGCTGACCACTGCCTCGTCTCAAGCTTTTAGCTCGCATTTCTGTCTCTCTATTTCCTCTTATCTCTTCAACAGTGATACATTTAACAAAAAGGAACTATGCCAAAGGTTTCAAAACAAAATACCAATTTTCATTTTGCTTTTGGGAGAGGTCAGGACAAACTCTGCTTTCCGGCCTTAAGAGGACTTTCACACCCACTGTTCTGCGGACGAAAGAGGAACGATCCTGACTGTCTTACTGTGACTCCCATTCAACAACACGGATTACCATAAAAAACCCTTTGAAGCCTTAAAATGTAAAAAACATGAGGTTTGAAGAGGAGTCCCTCAGTGGAGAAATAATTGGATGTTTTCTACAATTTCAAATATGTAAACATACTGTTAAGAAATCTTGTTGCTGCAATGGAAAGGAAAATGTGCCAGGATGGTAACTTCTACGATGAATGGGGAAAAATATCTTAAATTACATCCAAGACCAACTTTTTAGACATTTCCTTTAGATAGTTTTATAGAAACCTTTAAGACTAGTTGAAGCACAGGAACTTGAAGTTTATTTTAATCTACTCAATATAGAAATATTGTTGATCAACGCTCTTATAAGCCTAACATTTCACTTTATGAGAAATAAAATAATCTGCTATTCCACTAAACGGAGAATCACATTAAGGTCTGGGTTGTTTCTTTGGAGTGCATTTAAATTTTTGTCTTGTGCGTACACTAAAGAAGTGTAATGTGAAAAGGATTTATGCAGTCTTTAAGCAAATGCATGTTAAAAATGCGCTTCCAAGAGAAACGGAGCATTTTATGTTGTGCCCACCGGCTTTTTACAGCTGTCGTTGTTACATATTGCGATAATGTAAACCAATGTGTTTGGATCACCCCGCTTGAGATGAAAATGCATTGGGGGATCAGTAGCGGTCAGTCTATCCCCCACGCAGTCCCGGTAAAACGATGATACAACCCTCTGTTTAAACTATAAAATGGTGACGAAATAGTAGCAAATTTGAGGGTTATATTTTATATTTCCTTTTGTTAATACAAAAAAATGTCCCTGTTGGAGAAGATATCTTCTGTGTAGAAAATTTGTCGTAAGATCCCCCAGTACTACAGTACACAACTGTCCTGAGGGAGACACTGAGTCCTCAACATTACTGTTCAAAATGTGACTACGAATAGAAGTGGAACATATACAATATCGATAAATGTTAATCACTGTCATTCCTCCTAAAATGTTGTAGATCCAAAGCACTTTGGGGAGAAGCAGTTGTATCCAAAGGTCTTACCTGGAAAATCAGTGTAAGTCCCTCTGATGTGCAACTCTTTGGTCAGCAATGTCTGTTCAACTGGCTGAGCTAAGTCTCCATGACAGCTGACTGCTGGATGCATTGTGCGTGTACTTAATAGAGTGAATTAAACATCATGTGAATAAAAACATCCTTTTATCCAGGGGACAAACATTAGCATGAAAAAACAATAGTGTAGTAGTTTGAGGCAGGGTATCTCTAACCAACAGCTCTCCTGCCCAACCTTGGCATCCTCCTTTACTTTTTGTTCATTCTCACTTGGGCAGCTAGGCCAGCTGGCTGACTCCTTAGCAGCTTGTCGTGTAGTTTGTCCTCCACAAAAAGCTGCTCTACATCATCAAAACTGAGACTTATCTCCATAGAGAAAGCCCTGCTCATGCACATTGCATCCGTCTAAAAATAAACATACTTTTCACTGAACAAGCATTGTGATATAAGCACCTTGGAGAAATGGTCTGATTTGGAAGCACTTAGGTGAAAATGTTGACCAGAGATGGGTATGTATACTTAAGGGCAGACATTTGGGAGCTACGTTGACATTCATGCCTTTTTTAAAAGAAAAAAAAAAAAACATCTGCATGAGTTCTATGAATTTTGTGCTGTGCTTACTGACAAATTAGACTTTTATTTATTATGCACCATTTCAGTTTATCCATAGGCATGAATTGTATGCTATGCTAACATTGCTGAATAAGTTAACAAAAGACATGAAAAGCAAGAGTGCCTTACTTTAGTGTTAGCTAAAACCAAATATCATATATGCCAAGTCAGAGGAAATGTCTTAAAAGAAAAAGAAAAACAAAGTCCAAACAAGAAAAGCCTGCATATCCAATAATGATAGTGCTGTTCAAAAATCAGTTGAACAAGACAAAAATGAATCCTTAGGTAGACATAATTAGTAGCACCTAACAGAAGTGTTAAGAACTCGGGTTGTAACGTCAGGTTCTTGTTTCATGCATCTGTCTGGCACATTGAAAGTTTATCTTACACACAGTGCAGAAAAAGCCCAGTGTGATCATGTATCCTGACGCACCCATTTGTCCCAACACTGGGTCACTGTGGTATCATTAAACCCCGAAGGGACGGGCATTTTTACACTGCAAACTTTTGTGTTTGCACAAAAAGACAACATGACCCCAACAAAACTCTCTCAGGTTCCCGTAAGGTTGTTAATGGAGCCACAAGGCATCTTCAGTGTCTAGTAGTCGGGAGTCACTATTTTGAGTGAAGCTGGGAACGGCTTTTAACGCAGCGATGCACTCTTGATTCTGTCACTGCTGTTGTGTTTGAAGTCCGTTCGAACAAATATCCTCGCATGCAGAATATTTAGACACCCACTGGCTCCTTTAACCAGTCCATGTAAATCAGAGAATGGAAATATAAGATCTACACAACTTAGTCAGGGTTCAAAGGTACGAATGTAATAGCAGGTGATATACAACACATAGAGTAATGGAGTCGTCCAGGCTTCTGTAAATTGCAGAAGGGTGCACTGAAAATGTACTCTCAATTCCACATAAGCACATTTGTTCAGGTTCTTGTTGGCACACACATTAAATGTGCCAAACACTCCGAGGTGAAGTGTAAGTGGTTGCTTGTGTCAGCTGGGCTGGTCTGTATATTTCAGAATCTTCTGATCTGTGGAGAACAGAAAAGTTCTGGGGGAAAAAAAGTCTAGTGAGCAGGAGTTGCATTGACAAACAGGTAGACGGATGTCAGGTGTTGGGCAGCAATAGTTCAAATATCCGCTTCTTACACCCAAGGTAGTCATAGAATAAACTATGAATGTACAACACATCGTACCTTGAAACAATGGACCACATGTGGCGCCCTATCTGTCGGCCTTGAGAGTATAATTCACACTGACTCACAAATCATTTCTCAGTAATACTGGAAAATGATTCCTGGTGTGATTTGTCTCAAGTCCATTAGCAACATTTAGGGTAAGAATTTGTCAGAATGTGTTTAATTGTCACTCTCTGGTTTCTTTAGTACTAGGTTGAATCCCAGTGGCCACCCCTTTAAGATCTCATTGGCTCCATCTTCTGATTAAATGGAGCAAAATACTGTGAATATGTTACTTTCAGTTGTTTTTACACAGTACATCAATGAAAAATAAGATTCTTTATGGTATTTATGAAAAGCGTCTCCTAAATTGACCGGCTGCAGCAGGAAAACGTTTGTCCTCTGTCAGACCGAGGCAAGCTAAAACGGAGTCAGTGTTTTACTGCAGCAAACTGATGCCTATGCATGTATGCTGTTAGTTTTGTGATGCCGGCTGAAGAACAATTCTGATTTCATCTGGAAAAGTGAGAGTTATAAAATGCACCCGTACCGATTTAGCTTTGCGGAAATTCTCCAAAAGTAGACCTAACTGTGGTTGACCTCATCTGGAGATTAAAGGATGACAGAGAAGATGACATCTGATTTTTAGCTGAGAGCCTTGTCGTGTCTTCCTGAGTGCGACCGGGTGGTACGCTTCCTGTGGGGAAGACTGGGAATAACTTCTGTGTCTGTTCAGGATCAGCCTACAGGGTTGCCCCGAGCCCCAGACGCACAGCATGATGCCAGTGCTTTAAGTTCTTCTTAGGACACCGGAAGTTGAGGAGAAACAGACCTCGCGTGTTGAGTTCTGGCTCGGCTGTCTTTCTTTCTTTCTTTCTTTTCTTTTCTTTTCTTTTTTTTTTTATCAGAATCTGTGTTCTAGAGATGCTGCAGATTGAGTAAGCTAGGAGGATAAACAAAAGTATCAAAGCCCAGATGATGCAAAAGGCTTTCCGGACAGAGATTTCCGATTAGAGTTCCACTGACGTTTCATCTGCCTGCAGCCTTGGGAACACATGACACTGCAGATAATCTGCTCAAATAGCTCACAATAATTAAAATATCCATGTGCCAACATGGATACATCACAGACGAATCTAATACACCAACTCCAGCCTGGTAATTAGGCACCAGTAGCATAAGGAGATTTGAAGTGTATTTTAAGCTACTGCTTTTTTCCCCCCCTCTTCTTTATTTTGTTAATGAGAAAAACAGATGTGCTGTACATGTGCTTCAGATAACAAAACGCTCCTAATCCTTAGTGAAGGAGGCTTTTTAAAAGCCTTTCTTCAACTCACTTTTAGCAAAATGATTTAGCCTGCCAGGCTAGATGCATTACATAAAGACGTAATACACTCCTTTCAGTCCTAAGTCACAGTTGACTCTAATTAGGACCAGTCATGTCAAATAAAGCCTTGCTGTTGTTTGCTACCGTCCCATACTGTATGATTTCACTCAATAGTCCCTGGAGGTGAGTCGAGAATAGATTTAATTTGTATGGAACAAATGAAGTTGTAGACTGTTTATTGTTGTGGGAGAAACGCAGGACGTGAGACGGCGAAACCCAACCTGGCTATTTTGTGTATTTAATATTGAGTGATAATATTATGAGGGAGATATTTTTACCACCAGGCACTCGGGGGAGGGGGGCAGAAAAGGCGTGGCAGAATGTGTAATGAGCCAACAACTTAGACACTTTGGGGAAAACGGTTAGAAGCACTTATGGACACGGCTGTGAAACCACAATGCTAGTTGATAGAAGAGAACCAGAGATATGCAGACATGTGGGACGGTACATACTATAAACCTAAGGTGGTCTAAATTTGGTTATTTTCCATCATAATTAAGATTGTCATAGCATTCTTTTAAGGTTAAATCTCAGACAAAGCACATTTTTCTACGTTTTCTCAAACAACTCAATGCTTTACAATGTCATTACATTTAATTAGTTAGAAAATAATCTATTCTGAAGTTCAAAATTATATTATTATATTATCTGTACAATGGCGTTTTGTCATTGCTCATCAGAGTAGACTGGAAAAGCTCACTTCATATATTTGTTGTTTTACTGTAGTGTGTCTGGCTTCATGTCTGCTGCACCTGCTGACGTAGCAGTGTGTTTTCTCTCACAATCTAGGCGTTTTTCATTCTACACAATTATGTTTGCAGTGAAAGAGAGACTGTATTGGCTGCTGGATCTTCCTATCAGACCCTTGACAGCATTTGGTTTAGGGAGAGCTGTAGAGAGAGCAGTTCAACCAGCCGATGTCTAATTAGTCAACCCTAGCCTACTACTTTGAGCGACTGTTCTACTCAAAAATCAGTTTCAGTGTGGAGTAGATAATTCAAAAGAAAATGAATGTTTTAGATTGCTGAATTTTACAACTAATTACATGTCAATCATATCCATGGCACTGATGTTCATGAAGCATTGAAATGGAACCACTACTGATTGTTTAATGGGTCAGATCAGTATTATGACTAAGATACTCAGAACACTGAATCCTTTCTCTGACTTGGCTTTTACATCAGATAGTTATTTGGGTAGTAAGTTAGATCTATTTATTCCAGTGGATAAGTTGAACCATCTGGAATGCATATTAATAATAAATCTAGTGGAGTAAACTTGATGGGAATAACTATTTCTGACAGTTTTTGTCAGAAATAGAAGTTACAACATCTTGGACTAGTTTTGATCCAGTTTCTTGCTCTTTCATTTTCTTTCAAAACTGAAGTTATTCATTGTCATTTACTGTAAGTGACATACTGACTGATCCAGACTTCCAGCTATAGACATTGTTGGACTTTGGCTTCCGGGGTTGAGCCCTGCATCTCACATCGTACTAAATTTACAATGTGTACGTTGTAATATTCTACACTATCCCCACCCAACTTATAATTGGATCCTCTAATGATGCATTTGTTTGGATTCTGTCTGGATCTCATACACAAAGTCTACTGCACAAACTACATCAATATAGATGAACCAGCAAGAAAACAAAGAAAACATGTTGGGCACATGTTGCTAGTGATTCAGTTCAGTGTCTCAGCATGTGTACAATTGGAGTTATTGGTAGGTTTATTTCACCGACGGTCAGAAGTGTAGTTTGGACAGGTAGAGTTAAAAAATGTTTTTTCCTGTCATTTCAGTAACAGTAGAGATGAGGGGTTTTACCCATTGAATACAATCTGATCTTGAAATATGCAAAATAGCTGTATAAATATAAAAAAGTTGAAATTTCCAAACATCTTTGGTTATTTTTTTTTTTTTTATGTCTTTCCATGGAGTAAGATTCATAATCATCCACAGTGAATTGCTTGTTTTTTTTTTTGTTTGTGTTTTTTTTTCGGTGCTTTTTCCACTCCATTTCTGTCTAGTCTTAGTATTTCTGATCAATTTTATGCCTTGGTTGTGAATCAGTGGATTGGACCCATCTCTCTTTATTCACAAAATACGTCATTAATTTGTACATAAACTGTAACAGGATTTCAGACAGTGCATTAAATATGAATAAAGCAGAAACCGAAGGACAAAATAACCAGACCCACAAAATTCAGAAATTAGGGGAAAACATCCAACAAAAATATGAATGAGTGCCGCATGAAGCAGCAAAGATTATCCGGCTCATTGATCCTTTTTATGAGGGAGGGAAGGAAATTGGAAGCGGAGGAGTGAAAAACACTTTGATGGAACCATAAGATTTGATTCTAAATGAGAGGAGGATCCCATTTATGAGACAGAGTAATCATAGTTTCTGTAGGTTTAAGAGTAAAATTTTGGACAAAATGTGTTTCCGTAAGTGTACAAATTAAGTTTTTTTTATAGCCCTTAAACCAGATTAACAAAAAAAAAAAAAAACACCCAAGTAAAAATATTTTTAATTGTTTACAGGCAGAGGACTGGTCCTGACGAGCTTGATGACATTTTTATTTCACTTAGTCGACTGGATTACACACAGATTATTTTGTAACTGATTTTGAAAATGATTCACCACTTTACCTTGGCCTCACATAAAATCTGAGGTAAACAAATTAAAGTTGGAGCTTTTACTGTGACACAACCTGGGAAAGTTCGGATACGATTCATAAAACCCTCTAAATTACCAGTGACAGTGTGAAAATAAAGAGAGGCAAAGGTGTGCTGGAACTAGGGAACAAAATTTGTGACGTTATCACAGATTTATCAGGTACTTCCACAGAATGACCCCTGTTGTGATGGTGGCATAATAGCGTTTTTAAGGTCAGACAGATTTGTAGATGCCTTAATGAAATTTGGCAGCGGTACCTTATTCTCTTCACACATGATTTTCTTCAAAGAGCAACTAACCGTCTGCGAGGCATCTTTCTTGGGAGCTCAGCACAGGGCCTCTATTTCCAGAGCTCAACCCTCGAACCAAACGGCTAGAGTAAACAACGTCGGATGTGTGTATCCGTCTACGGTGTACGCTGCTGATCTCGGTGTCAGTCATGCAGCGAAACATTAAAGTCACCCAGGATTTCAATCACAACCCAGATCTGCACATCTGCTGTCCTCTCTCTACTGTGCTATCAGGCTTGGAGTTGAGTCTACTTCTTAATACACACAAGTTGTTTTTAATGTGATTCTGTTTACATTGTGCATCTGTCCCCCAGCCCCGAATAACGAAATACCCAAAACTATGTTTTTGGCTAAAATTAACATAAAGCAGGCTAAGAAATCTCAGAATAATTCTTATCTAAATAAATCTAAGAACAAATGAGAAAATAAGTTTTGAAAATATGAAACAGTGGCACACCATCCCAGGAGTAGTTGGCCTACCAAAGTTACTCCAAGAGCACATCGACGACGGGTTCAAAATGTCAGGAAAGAATCTAGTAAAATATTATGGAGCCAAATTTTGCGAATTTTGTCTCACAGCTCAGAAAAAAAGTTGTTTCTCAACAAAGAGCATCTTATGTTAAACTACAGCAAGACAGATTTTAAACCACAACTCCTTCTCAATTTATGTATAAATGGCAAAGTTTCACACAATGTCAATATGTGCCCATAAACCCAAGATATGAATACAAGGTATATTTAACTTACCCAGTTGTGGTTTGAGTTTGTAAACAGTAGATTCCCAGTTCCAAAACCTATGCAGACCTAAAAGAACACAAAAAGCCTGTCTGAATAATTCTTGATTATTCACAATATTTAAAGGAAAGTTTTCTGAGAGGACTGGCGAGACCAAAGTGGAATTTTTTAAACCAACGTCCCTCATAATATCCTCCATAATACATTCAAACATGTTGGTACTCTGACGTTTTGGGATGCTTTGCTGCTTCAGGACCCAGAATATTTTCCTGCCATCTGTTCATAACCTTGATGTCCAAATAATCTTGGGTTATGCCGCAAGTCTACCTCTGAATACTTCTAAAAACAAAAAAGAAAAGAAAATTAAGGTTTTAGAGTAGCTTTGTCAAAGTCTAGACTAAAGCCCAATTGACATACAGTGTCATGACCTTTAACAAGTTGTTCATCCTCGACATTCTTGTAGTATAACTAATTTAATTTAAAACAATTTTGCAAATGATACAGTGCCAGAATTCATTCACCGTTATTTAAAGTACGTGTTGGCAGTTCAGATATTAAAGGAAATTGTTTCGTTCAGTGACGTCTTAAGGAATCATTAGATTTAACAGATCATTACTTTTTAACATGAGTACAAGTTGGCCAAAGTAGCTTTTCTTCCATTGTTGCATTTTGTATTTATCCAGGTTATATTTATTTCATACAAAAAGTCGTTGAGGTGTGTGAAATATTTAAAAATAATTAAATATCAAACAGATAAATCTGTAAGGGGGGAATATGTCTTCATGGCTCTTTGTGTAAAGCTTTTTGCTGCTCACACTCATCTTCACACCATTCGTCCTCACCCTGACGTTGAGTTGGTGGCAGCAGAGAAAAGCTGTGTTCTTCTCAGTACAAGCATGCATCTCATTCACACCACGAATGGCGGCGCAGCATAGCCTGATCGTGGGAATGCTGCAGCTGCACAGAAAACCATCTCTGCATCTGTTTTTAGCAGTCTGGATGCAACTTGCAAGGATCAGCATGCCCCTGTTTGTAGGGGAAATCTGAAACATGCCAGGAGCTCCAGCTGCTACGCCAGTTACCAAGCAGGAAGACGGCTGACACTAAAGCCCTGCTTGGATTGTCCCAACCGTTCGGGGAAAACGTGAGCTAGAAATAAGCTTTTGGTAGTTCCCGGATATAAAAAACAACTCCATCCCTGACCACATTTTTAGCTTTCTTTCAGACTTTTTAAGAGAACAAAATCAGCGTAACAATCCCCTTCCTTGCCTGTTTTAGCCAGACTACAGCTACCAAATTAATGAAGAGCAGAAGACTCTGTTCTCCCTCTTCTCACTCCCACGCTGCCTGAAGAGAAGGCCTCCAACACATTGTGTATGATGTGACATGATGCAACACTCTCTCTCAACTCAGTTCATATCTCTTTGTTGAGGTGGCTTTTTTTTTTTTTACTAATGGGGGTGTACATTAGTATACTCAGGGCTCCCGCAGCATGTCTGATAACATTACTGACAAAATGTTTCATCCACAGATAAAATCTGAATGCACAGCGAGGACTGAGTGCATGTGGGCTTTATTCAGAAATCCAAATCTAATTCTCTGACTTGTAGTAAATATACTTTTTTTGGTTACCAAGTCGGGGTGCGCAAAATAAAATATGCAGCACTACTGCATTTAATTGCCAACATGACATTTAAAAATAAGTTTTCTTCATTTATTTGAGTAAGGGGGCAGTGTGGTGCTTTACTTCAATCACTTTTAATCTCAGAATTGCCAGAGAAACAATAGAGAGGAGCACGACACTGATTACCAGGTGGAGGGTTTAAAACAAACGGTGTCATGACAGTCTTATTCACAACCCGTCAAATAAAGTGTTACCCTTTTAGCCAACTCCTACTTCTCTTTTATGATTCATGTTCTTGCAAGCACTCGCGTGCACAGAGCAGCAGGGAGCAGTTGGAGTAGATGAGGTAGGAATTTTAATGAAATACTCACTAAAACATTTGAAGATGGGAGGGACTGGGGCAGAACAGGCATTCTCTGTGTAAAAGGGCAGCGGTAACTAAAAACAGCCGAGTAATTGTAAGCAAACACTATATCTGTATGGCGTGGAATTTGGGGGGGGAAACATTAGGTGGGTTTAAATGAGATTAAACAAATAATATTTGGGGAAACATCAGGTCATGCCATGTCTTTTATGATACACTACAAATATTTACTTGAAATGAGTTGTGGAATATTCTCAGTGTTCTGCTGCATCATGACCAAGTGTGTTGCTTTTACCTTGATGGTGATGTTTTGCTGTGTTTATAAAAGAATCAACTTGTGCTGTCATTGGTCAGACAAGTAGTTTACCTGTTTTCAATCATTATTGGTTGAATTAATCACACAATGAATCCTGCTGTCTCACTTTCAGTTTTAAGTGTCCTGCACACAGAAGTGAGCGAAGGGTTAAGATCGCAAAGTATGAGATTACGCTGCTAGTCGTTAGTGCAATTTTTGAGTTGATGTTGCCTAGTTTCTATAGCATGGATGTACACCTGTGGCACCACAGGTGTACATCTGTGGGCAGCTTGCTTGTGTGGTTGTCAGATAATATTTTCTATAGTTTTAAATGCCTAGGAAAGTCCTACTGATTTCTTGTTTTTTAAAAACCTGCTTGAAATAAATAAATTAAATATATTTCTAGGAAAGTGATGCCTATGATGATGCGTCTTCCGGGAATCATAAAAAAGACAAACAGGCATGCTGATGTGGTTTTAGATTCAGAACTATAGATCCAGACTCATTAACAAACTGGGAAGAACCCTTTCAAACCGTATTTTCTCTGTCACCTTGTTTTGCTTCGAGCGAGTAACGCGGTTGCCACATGATTTCAAAATGTTGACGGCTCTTCAGGATTTGAGTGTCATCAGGAAGGACAAAAAAAAAAGTTTATTCAGCGCTGCCAATAATACAACTCAAGAAAAATGTCCTTCATAAGTGTCCCAGACACAGATGAAAACATGTCAAACTTTAAAGCACTAACCTTCTTGGGTCATAAAAAAATATGAGTTATTTTATTTTTTAAAGAATACGGTTGTTGTTAGCAGTTAAAAAATTTCTTTAGCTACCAGACTTTGACAAAGGAAGATATTTTGGTGTTTTATCATTAGAATTCATGCAACCATTGGTGTGAGAACATGCAATTGAATTGTGCATTTCTTACAGATTTGCACACATCTTATCAGGGATGTCAGTAGTTGTGAAGGCCAGTACTGTTTAAGAGCTTTAGAAGATCTGGGAATTTGGAATGAGTCGTGTGTACTGTTTTGTTTTCATACGCAACTCCTCAAGAATGTCTCAAGCAAAATTTCCAAATATGAAACATCTCAAGGAGAAAATCAATAAGGTATTTGAAAGGCTGCACCAAATATTTTACCCTCTGTTTTGTATTTATCTTGGGCCATGCTTCTAAATTTCAAACTACCTTTGAAATTTAGCAAATGTGGGATGTCTTCAAGTCAGACTTTCGCCTTTACGTATATTTTCAGTCGACGTGCTGGTGCGCTTACTCAAGCGTGGCATATCTCCCTGACCGTCGGGATGAGCCTCCGTGGTTGTTTTGATTATATATGCAGCGTTGCGCTCTATCTGTAATCAAAATGCAAAATGGTGCAAATTAATTTTGAGACTTTTTTTTTTCTAACTCAATTCAAATGCAACAGAGCAGATCACAGACACAAATTAAAAGGGCAGGTACATATCTACCCACCCTTTTATGTTGTTTTCATACACATCTTCAGTTTTCACATTTTGTGAAAAGTGCAAAACAACTGAATCAGAAAAAGGTATTTTTTCCTACGTCTTTCGGCAATATCCTTGCACCCCTTACAGGTGCTGCAGCCGCACAAGACCTCTGGCCTGCTTTTGCGAAGAAAACACGGCGGCGATCTTTGACGGACCATGTTATTACCTGCAAAGATGAACTCGAAGTGGGCGTGTGACACTTTAATGTCATCCGCAGCCCAGAGCCTTAACTCTTGTACTTTCCATCGCTTCATTAGCAGGGACAGCATGTATGTATGTATGTGTGTGTGAGTGGGTGTGGGGTAGAGAATAGGGAGAGAAGAGCAGCACTGATGCTGTAACTCGGCTGCCATAATGGCTCAAGCAACCCACGCAGAGGCAGACAGAGTGGAAGAAAAACCATTATTAATATTTCCCCTCTGAAATGAGCCTGAGAAGAAGTCATCGCCTGCTATTGAAGTCCCCTCCTTCACCTGCCGCACTCTCTACTTTTTTTTTTTTTTTGGACATGAAAGCTGACACAATGATTTCTATTACTGCACCTTATCAGGCGCTTACCTGGGAGATTAGCACTGGTAATTCTCTCTTTTTATTGGAGTTAAAGTTTCTTTTTTTTCTCTTTTCAATAAAAAGCTGATGCAAAGCTTATGAGTGATTAAAAAAAGAGGAGTGGATCCATTAGCTTCAGGTTGGTCTTTCAGTCATAGCCGCATCAGAAATCCACTTCTTTTTTTTCTACTATACTCTTAGCTCTCGGACTCTGATCGTGGAATTAAAATTGCGAATTTCAGTAGAAAATCTAAAATATGCAGTAATTAGACTGTGTACGTAAGCTAGAAAGGTGACAAACCTCGCAAAGGTGCAACTGTGACAAAATTTAGCTTCTCTCCCCAGGATTGAGAAGAACAGAGAGAGCTTCTACCTGGATTAAACGCGGTGATCAAGACATAAATATGTCCTTTCACAGCGTTTACATTGTGAAAGTGAATTCGAATCACCTCCTAGTCAGTGGGAGATGGTAAAATTCACAGAAATTCAATAAAGCCTGAGAAACAGAAAAAAAAGGCCTAATTTTAAAAAAAAAACAATCTGTGAAAGATCCCCAGATGTTGCCTGTTTTGTGCCTCAGTACAAAAACTGTAGACTTTATTTAGATAAATTCTCAATCTCTTATTGTTGAAATTAAGAAAAAACAAAAAAACTGGCTGTAGACCAATTTAAACAGCTGTGACTCGTAATTATCATAAATTGTGGAGAAGCTCCACAAACAGCTGGTTGCTGTAAAAAAATATATATATAGTTTTACAACAACCCACGAACGGTGCCACAAGAAAAACTAGAGGACATCAGATTGGAAACAACAAAGCTAAAGGAGCACAAGACGACCGGCGTAGAGAGAAACAGAATGCAGCTCGAAGGAGAATCTTGCAGGATTACATCTACTGGGATGGTGGATAATTGACTCGAGATCCTGGTGGGAGTAGAATGGCTGAAAAACCAGGAAGAAAAAAAAAAAGAAACATGTGCAGGGAACTGGAGAGAAGGTGACTGTTATTACTAATACAGAAATAAACACAGAGGGAATCAGACAGAACACAGAAGGATGGGGAAGGGCTGAAAATAGCCTGAGAAAATCACCTCAGTTCCTGGAAGAGAGTCTCATGCTGGAAACACAACATAATATATTTAACCATAAAATCCTCAACCTTTTTATTGCATGATAAAATTAGTTTCATTCAGGCTATTGCATTCCAGGCTTTATACTGGCAGGTGACTCTGGCGCTTCCCTCCTCCAGGCTAACCTAATTGGAAGGTTGAAAGGATTTGTTTACTAATGCCAGTCCTGTTCCCTGGTTCTCTCTCTTGCCTTCCTGAAGTGATGCTTCATCTTGACCCCCGGAGGACTTGGACTCATTGCCACTGTGATTTTTAATCATGTTCATCCGCGTAGGCTCTGGTGCTCCCCGAGTGTTGCTTAGACTGTGAAGCCGGCCGGAGAGAGTAAGGCAAAGATTAGGTCCGCTCATTCTCACAGGGATTTAATGCTGCATAAGCCCGCGAACTCGCTTGCCAGGACATGCCCACTGCGCAGCCAAGCAGACCACGATAAAATGTAATGACATGGACCGTCGAGTGGCCCCACTGTGATTGAAATGGAGACACAAAGCCGTGGGAAAATGGAAGAGAAACCCCGGAGCTCAGTCTTATTCTGTTCAGACTGTGACATGCTACATGGTTCGTCTACTTGTTAAAAAGCTTTGTTGCGACTCGAAATCGTTATTCAAGCTCTCTTTCACAAAGAAAACAATGGCGGAAAACTTTTTAGCACGTGTGTTAATGCAGCAAATCTATCTGCGGAAAGCAGATTATATCCCCAAGACAACGTGGCAGAGCTGTGGATTCTTTTTATTTATTTACGCGTTTCTAATTACTGGCCCAGTTTCTGCTTGTACCTGTCTCTTTCTTCTCTACTGGGGGTAAGTCTGTGAGTGCAGAACTCCTGAGGCGAGAAGAGGGTTTGCTGCGAGCCAAGCGGATCGCCATCATTTTGGTGTTGGCCCGTAAATGAAGCCTGGAGTCTGCTGCTGCTCCAAAGGATGTGCCGGTAATTAACAGAGTTTATGACTGTCACAGATTAGGGCAAACTGCTAATGTACTACAACACTTTTTGCTGCTCGCCATAATAGTATTTTGTGATCCTCATTCATTCGACAGAGGATTTCATCGCTGATTGGGAATCCTGGAACACAGCAGCACCGACACAATGGAGTAGAATAGTGGGAGCAATAATAGTAAAAACGCACTTTAGTCACAGACAATCATTGCTGTCTTCCTGAGGATGGCATACACAATCCCTAAACCATAAAAGCTCACATAAAGTATTCAGTAACACTTTATTTGAAGGGATGTGCATAAGACTGACATGACACAGTCATGTCACCTGTTATGAACATGAAGGAGTCTTCATGAATGGTTATGACTGTTGTCATGAAGTGTCATTCGGTAAATAATGACACTTTTAATGCCAAAGTGTACTAAAGATTGCACTAAAAGTCCATCAAAAGTATCAACTTTGCATTAAAAGTGTCATTATTTACTGAATGACACTTCATGACAACAGTCATTACCATTCACGGAGACTCCTTCATATTCATTAGTGGTGTTATGTTGTGTTTATGACAGTATTATGTCAGTCTTATGTACACCCCTTCAAATAAAATGTTACCCAGAATTTTAATAGACTTCTTTTAATGTTAAACTCCCATTCACCTACTGAGAAATACTTTGGGCATTCTTCATCTCTCTGATTCCCAATGATATTCCTACACAATCCCTGCTCACAAACTGTCAGTAAAAGAGACAAAGAAAGAAAGAAAAAAGAAAAAAAAAACACCCAACAAAAACAACCTCCCTTCCTCCAGAGTGGCGCTCACTTCCTCTTCCTTTGCCGCTCCTTCAGCTCCAACTCAACCCACCTCCAGGGACTGTGTATTTGTTATTCCTCCCCCTAGAGTAAACCCTCTGCTGGCCGCCAGCTTTTATATTCCACACCATTAAGAACTTGACAAAAAGAGTTAGCTTGAGTGGCATGTTTATTGCTCTGTGTACTGGGTGCTGCTAATGAGGCCTTTGCACTGTGCTGGGCCAGCAGGATTAGCCCAGCATCACAGGAACAAGCCAAAACACGAGTCACTGTCACTGGCCATCTCCTTGCGTGTCCAGATTCGCTCACAAAATCAAACATCATGCTTGTGGTACTGTGACACAGAACTGCAATGAATCTTAGATCCATTTATCTGTAGCAAATGCAAATTGCTTTAAAGTATTTTAATCATAGCTGCAATATCTTCGGTCAAGTGGTGCTGGAAATTAAGACAGACAAAAAGAAAATTTGCATTGTGCACATAGTTGATGCTTTAGTAATTTGTTAACTTTGAAAGGAGATTTAGCTAAGCAGTAGTGGGACGGCACAAAGCTTTCTAAAGCATGTCATTAATTAGTGGGGAAATAGCTGAGTACTTGGCATTAGGTTGAGAGGGCCGGTTGGCTCCGTTTACAGTCTTCTATGCTCTCTATTCCATCCCATTAAAGCTGACCTGAACAAAAATGTTCTCGGCAAATGGAATATGATGATAGAACAGTAGCAAGTCACAAATGGAAAAAATGTAAAGTAACCATGGCGTCTTAACTGGTTTTCATAACAGAGGGCAAAATGTGTTGTCACAATCTGACCCCAAACCTTTAAATGTCATTAAGTTAAAGTTAGTAGGATGATGTTGAAACTGATTGTGTGGTTGACATTCACCAGCCCTTAACAAATGGATTTAGGAAACGGTCATTGATGCTTGTCGGTCCGCCTTAAGTTTTAAATGACAAGCTTTATGTTTCTGGCACACAATTAATTTAGTTTATCTTCTGCTTCAACAACTAAAAAGTGCACACTTTATAATTTCACTCTCCTGTATGCAAGGTCTCATTTTTCAGCTGTTCAACTAAATTCTGTCAAACTCTGCAGCCCCTAGTGATTTTTTTTTCAGTTATCGGCGGTTCCCCCTAAAAAAAAAAAAAAAAAGATCCATGTAGTTATGGGGCTTAGCAACCCTAAATCAATATTAGTTTTACAAGGTTTGAGAGGCTATCAAAAACTAACCCACAAAATAAATTTCTTGGGCATCTGTAATTTATATGACATAGATGAGTGTCAGTTTAGATATTTGGATGATTGCTTACACATGCTGCAAGCCATCTTTACTTGTATGTCAGGTGACTGACTTTGAAGTCTACAGTCATTTATATTGTGAGCCACTATTATCTGCAACATAGTTTACAGTAACACCAACTGTGACCTTCACATATAAAACACATTTTACATCGGAACATGGTGTTTCCAGTTAGTTTTACACCATTTTACTTTTCTGGTGTAAACTTTTCATTCATTTTTGCAACCTCCTTTGTGTAAAAACTTATGTAATCAAATATAAATAATTCTTAGTGTGTTCCTTTTTGACATGGCTGAACTCTTCGAGATCGAGGTGGTAACTCAGGCTCATTGTAGGGGATCTTGACGCATGTCAAGAATAAAAGATCTCGACTTAAGCACCTAATACAATAATGTAGTTAATGTATAAAAGGACTCATGTAATATAGCATAAATGCCTTGTTAATTTCTTGGTGAGTTTACTAAAGTGTTCGTCTTTTACCATCACATTCATGTTATGTAAAATGAGGAGAAGTAAGTTCTGGCTCCCTTAATGACATTTCAGCAAATGTTCTGCACCTGCTGCCTGTCCAGAGCTGTTACATTTAAGCATATGTCCTTCTGTTCAGAGACGCACCAGAATGCCTATAAAATGGCCCCCTGGTGGGTCAACACGATGGAACCCACAGCGCCGCAGCGGCGTTTCAAATTGAGAGCTCGCTGAATGTGGCATTGCCTTTTTAATGCCGTTCTTAGACATTCATTATCATTAAGATGTTGCTTTCCATACCTGCTTAAGTAAGCATTTATCCCAAAGTTGTTAGGTCCCCCTGTACCACATACTTGCTCTCTCTCTTACTGCGGGCCAATTTGCAACCCAGCTTTGCATCAGCAGTTACAAAAGGATGCACTTTATCTCATACTTTTCCCAGCACGTTATAAAAATAAATAAATAAAATGCTGTACACAATCCAGCTCTTTGACGGATGGCATGGACATAGAGTATGTGTGTGTGTTTGTGGGAAGGTAAAACTTCTATATAGACTCTTTATAGATTCACTATACTTATTCTTGGAAATACTTGGTTGGGCATGAATTACTGCAGCAATGCATAGTGACATGGAAGTGACTAACTTCTGGCACCGCTGAGGTGTGATGGATGACCAGGTTGCTGCATTGTTGGGTCTGGTGTCTGTCATCTTCCTGTACAGGACTCAGGTCGGGTCAGTTTGCTGGCCAGTCAATCATAGTAACATCATGGTAACTGAACCAGCTTTTGGTACCAATGGCAGTGTGAGCAGGTCCTAATTGCAGATGAAAAATGAAATGTGCAACTGCATGAATCTTGTCAGCAGAGGGAAGTAAGCGCTCTAACTTAACTCTAACTTACTGGACCGAGTCCAGCAAATGACATGGCACCCCAAATTATCAGTGTGTGGAAACTTCAGTCTGGACTTCTTCAAGTAATGTGGATTCTAAGCCTCTCCACTCCTTCAGATTCTGGGACCTTGACTTCCAAATAAATGCTAACCTTTTTTTTATCTGAATAGAAAACATTGTACTACTGAGCAAAAACCCTCTTCCTGAAAAGAGTGACAGAAGCATCTTGAACTTTTTCACGATATTTTGACATTTTTAGATCATTTTTGTGGATGGTAGCTATGGTTTGAGCTAAGATGTGAGTTGAGTTTAGGTTGATGTTTGGGATAGATATTATCTGTTAATGGTTTCAAGATTAGTTACTCGTAGGGTTGTGTGAATGGATAGAAATCAACACACGTCTAACTAAAGATAAATGTGTTTGTGTGTATCCATGTCTGTGTGTTCGAATACTTGCAATCCTCCTTCAAATTTCTAATCCACATCTAGTAAACAAAGTAAAGATATTTTGCTCATGCTCTTTCTGCATTTGTGTAATGAAATGCATATCTCTGCAGTATCCAATACCCATTTCCATGTTAATCTCATTTTCATCAATTGGAAACAGGATGTCTGGTTTTTATTTTAGTGTCTTCAGATTTCTGATCTTAAGGCACTTTTCAAGTTGCCTAATGCTATTCTGGTGGCTGTAGCTTTTCGCCTGCATGCAACGTGTAAGATGCTTACTTGTGGAAGTAATTAATGTTAGGTCTAATTGCCCAGCACATGTCGTCTTCTACTGGAATCCCCTAGGATCCCTTTTGTACAACTCCAAAGTCTAATAAGGCCACATGGGTCACCCAGACATGGCAGTCATATAATTAGTCTCCAAACATGGCCTCACACACACAGGAAAGTCAAGGTCCACCTTCTACAGTAGCTCACTCTGACAATGTTGGACAATGTTGCTTTGTGAAGGACATCCATTCAGTTGGAATCGGTGAAGACAGTGGAGTTTGCTACTTTACAGATGTTGCAAACTGAAATGGCTGCCTTTTTCAAGCAAAGCCCAGCAACTATGGTCGATAGCCCAAGAAGAGACCAGACTGCAAACATGAAGACAAGAGAAGATAATCCATGACTGTAGCAAAAACTGATGCAACCAAAGATAAAATGACCTTGACAGTGACCCAAGTACAAAACTGTACATGTAATGTTTTGTGGCTACTGTAGTACATCACTGTTTAAGTTGGGACTAAAAAATCCCACTTGTTTCAAGGAAGCAGGTGCACACAAGAAGAGAGAAGAGAAGCAAAATATGTAAAGACAAACATAACAAGACTTAAGATGAGTCAATTTTAAAGTTGGAAAAAATACAGCCACTGTAGACAAAGTATTTTGAGTGTCCTGTGTATATTGTAGAGCATAACCTCTGACACTGATTTTGATGATTAGTATTTACACAAAAACGGTTCCTGAACTGTCAGCTGAGGTCTTCCATGTGGAATTTCTGACTTTTTCTGTCCATCTAAGCTCTGTGTTTTAAATAATGCGACGTTGGTAGGGGTTTTGTCCACCTCTGTCGTTACCCACCTTGCCTCCTGATGGTGGTCAGAGGGTACAGGGGCCTTGCTTCTGCCATACTGCCCCAAGGCAGCTGTGGCTGCTCTCCAGTAGCTTGCCACCATCAGTGTGGGATTGTGCGCTTAGATGGGTGAGTGACTGAATGGAGTATGAAGCACTTTGGGGTCTTCTGGGCTTGATAAAGTATTATACAAGTACAAGCCATTTACCATAACAGTGGAAGCTGGTCACTTTGACACCTTTGGTAGATTTGATTGCTTTGTACCATCTGCCACAGGCCGTTTTACACTGGCTATCAGGTGTGATGGTTTTGTACTCACTTTGAAAACCAAAAACTTGGTGTAATTTTCTTTGATCTACATAGTTTTCTGCAAAGGATATGTGGTTATATGACTTATTAATATAGAATACATACCTATCAGCAAAATTGAGCTGAATGTGGAAATCTTAATCTATTCCACATATTGCATAAGAGGCAAGTGGTCCAAAGAAGGATCAGAACTACAGTGAGTGTAAAAAAAAAAAAAAAAAAAAAAGGTGTATGGCTAACTTCAAAGTTTATGGAAATTCTTAACTTGGTTAATACTTGAGAAAATAAAGCAAAGATTTGTCTGTGGGTACAAAGCAAAACAAAATGGAAGTAGGAGTAGATGAAAAGGCAACATGTGTTTACAAAATGGGGACTGTTTGAAGCAAACTGACCCTGAACTGGTTTGAAGAAACATGGCCCTCAAAACATCCGAACTGGGTCACCGCCGAGACGGAGCCATATTGTGGTGCTGGGCTGGAAATTCCACTTTGAAAGTGATGTGTGGCACCTTATGAGAGAAATTGACCCAGAACCTTGTTCTGCATTGATTCTTGATCCATCCAAAATGTTTTTTGATTTACCAAATCAAAATCGGTTAAAGAAAACAGATGGATTCACACTGCCCAGGAAGCAAAAAACAAAAGCCTCCCACCGTCAATTGCCCTTTTCTCATGCACATTATAAATCAGCTCGGTGTGACATCTCCAAAAGGCCACACCATATATCCCTGTCCGCATTTACTGCGTGCCAATAAGAAATGGAAGTGGCTCCAACACTTGTGAGGAGCTCTAAGTGAAATATATCTGTATCAATTCTAGAGGAGGAGATTATTGACAGAGCAGCTTTTGCCTTTTACAGCAGTGAGTGATATCCCTTGCCGCCGTTGCTGCATTCAGGAATCTATCAACGGCTAATAATTATGTGTACATTTACCAAAGGGGGCACGGGTATAATAGATCGATTCACACACACTCCTATTCCCATTCTGCACATGGATTTCCTGTCATTTTCATGAAGGATTCTGCTTCAGAAGACTGCTCTCTCTCTTTCTTTCTCTCCCTCTGTGTTCTCTCAAGCACCATTCCTGATGAATAATGTTACTCTCTAATTCATTAATGCTTTTTAATAAATCATGACTCGAAGCATGTTGGTGTTTTTCCATTTTGTCTTGCTGTATTTGCCTCTGTGAAATAGCTGGCAATTGTTCATACATGACAGAAATGCTGAGGCTGCTGATGACGAGTCCTCAGTCTGATGTTTAAACATCACAGCTTGCTAGTGGCATGTCCGTGTATTAGCAGTGGTGTGACGTATAAATATATAAACCTGTATATCGCTGTTAAATCATTCAGACTGTTTTAAGGTGTTAAACCTAACAATGTCTTTGTCATTGCTCTTAGATTCCTGCCAGATTTTTGCTTGCGCGTAAAAATTGAGTAATTAATGTAAATTATATTTAGGACTAAAAAAAAAAGTTGTCAAATGAATATCTGTTGAACGTCACCAATAAAGTTTAATTTCTTTGAAAAGCAAAACTCTGTATTCATTTGCAAAACTTTTTGAAAACTAGCACCAAGCTAAAGCGGGGAATTGCGGTTGTCGTTAAAGTCTGCTGTTTAGAAACGTTATGGTTTCGCTAAAGAGATTTGACGAGACAGATATGAATTTAGATATTTACTCGATATTTTGTAGGTTCAAATTCAATAATACCATGACGTAACAGCAGGTGTTCTGCAACACCTTTTTTAAAATTTCGTACAAATAGAAATTGACCCAGCCCATCACGTTTTACTAAACACGTCAAATTTCCTGAAACACTCCTGAGTGCAAATTTAAGGTCATTCAGTTGCTCTGCGCTTGAGTAAACTTTACAGATATCTACAGGTTGATTTTAGTCTCCCGTTTAAACCTTAACGTAATGAATTCAGTTGCAAGACACATGGAAAATGTGATCCGAACTGATTAGTTTGGGATATCCACTTGAATTTGACAACACTACTTAAAATCTTACATATTTACCTCCATAAAGTCAATTTGTTCCAAACAAGCTACTCAATGAGCCTATGTTGACCTTTTAGTTTGCTACTTTAGAGTTGAACTGCCTATTAAAGTGTAAAGTTGGTGTTTTTTTTCTTTTTTTTTCTTAGGAATTTATTTTATTCCTGAAAATTATAAACTAGGATTACTCTCATTAATTAATGGGCCAAACACCATGAAGGATTGATTTTAGGGTGGTTGCCATTACTATTTTTACAAAACATTCCCATTAAATTACAGTCCAAATTCAACTATGTGTCAGTCATGTTTTCTGAGAAGCTACAAACAGGCTGACAAAATCACAATCAGCACTTTACCGCAATCACTTTGGTACTAAATGCCACATGAAAACACAATTCAAGTGTGTGGCATGATTGCTTTAGTGAGTTTGGATAAATAATAAATAAGCCTCAGGCAAACATGTAATAAGCTCTGAAAGGTCGTTGCTAATTAACATGTAGTTTAAAAAAGGTCAGCTTGTGACGTTATTATTAAAAAGGAAACGAAATATCAGCAATGTTTTTTGCTTCCATGAACTTTACTGAACTGTGTTCTGGTACTTTATTTGCGGTAATAAAATAATTGCACCAGAAGTGCTCCAGGTAAATGCACTTGGACATTGACATTTGATCAGTAAATATGGCAAATATTCAAAATAAGTTAAAACAAAGTTTATTTGCAATATTATATTATTTACTTATAGTGGATTTCAAACCCCTAGTAAAATGACAGATTTTTGTAACATATAATGTAGTCCATTATAATTTTTAATTTCAAATGTCAATTTTCTTTTTTTTTTTTTTTTTGCCTTGTAAGATATTATGCCAAGCAAGTCAACTGAAAATAAATTATAGAGGGAACAGCAGAAAAAGAAATGAGGGCAATACGTCCTTTTACTTCAGAAAATTCAGCAATAAGATATAATGAAAATATAAAATGTTCATTTGAAGTTTTTTTGCTTCAAATGCAATAAGTGAATTGCTTTTTTCCCCCCCAAAACAAAAAACCCCCAAACATTTTCAGTATTGAAATCAAGTTTGAGAAATTGATCTTAGAGAAGCTGCAGTTTTTGTCCACCAAGCTCTAAAAGAACTATTCATGCCCTTCTCATGAAACAGAAAGTTCTAGATCCTTTCTAAGCTCTCAGCAATCCTTTTAACTTTAGAGTACAAATGAAAAAATGTAAACAAAATCATTCTAGAACAGGCATTTTGATTTTATCACTCTAAAATCATTTTAGGCCCGTGCACATTTATGCAACCAGCATAAAACAGATATGCTTGTTTTTTCTATCGTAAAACACAGGATCCATGTTATACTATTATAACAGGTTATAATAGCAGGTTATAAGAGTAGGCGCTATATGGGGCGCTTTATAAAAGGTTGAAATTATTTATAGCACTATAATTTTCGCATCACAGAAACACATTACATATGTATCTGACAAATACCTGTTTTTGGTCTTTGCCAGTGTTTAGTGTTTGGAGAAAACTACATTTAATGTGCATCCACCCCTAGCTTACCGCGTGTTCGCAGAGGGAGAAATGAATGCGCCGGCACTTCACTTCTCTTGACTCCATGCTTTTATCTGAACAGGGAGTTGGTGTTTTTCTCTGCAGAGCTTGCCGACGAGCGCGGCAAACAAACACCGTGGCTCAGAATCTGGAGGACTCGTTGACTTCGTGAGCCTTTAGTTCTAAATTCACGCTGCGCTGTGTCAGATTGCCTCTGATTCATTGTGTATTTGCATATTTTGAAATTATCTCTTCTTTTGTGGGAACTCTCAGAGGAATTTGCATTCCAGTGAGTCATCTCAGTCTTATTATGTCTTTCTAAAGGGGAGTGGGGGGATACACTTGAGGGGCCGCAGCAGAAGCTGCAGCTGAAATCTGTGTTTTTCTGTAGTTCATGTTGATGTGGATCTGATTCTTTCTCCTTGGAAAACTATGGAATCCTTCGTCCTGGTGGCCAAGCCTTACATAAGGGAATTACAGTCTGTCTGTCACGTCACCAAGGCTGACATTCACTTACAAAACCAGCGTGTTTTACTGACTTTACACTAACTGAACATTTTAGCTGATTATAGAGTGTTTTCTACAAAAACTGCCACTGTGACTTCCTCTCTGTTCACATATTTTTTACCACTTTTCTTTTGGGAATCATTTTGCACTTATTGTAACGTCAAAGAATTAAGTTTTTCTTCGCCTAATCTCTGGCTTGTAAGATTCTATGGTTTAAGAGCCACAGAGTCACAATCTGTAGCTTGAAAAAAATCACACTTTATGGGCTCAGCCTTGTAGAATCTTAATATGTGTCACTGTGAGGTGTGAATGACAGACTGCAAAATGCGGTTCCACAGCAGAATCACCTCCTAAACATGTAACAGAGACATTGGTCCAACAATGACTGGAAAGAAAGTTCCAGCTTAGCTCATTTGTTACCCCCTTAATAGTCTAAGAGAGGAGATTAGGGATGAAGGACAGATGGATACATTCATTGCTAGAAAAACCATCTTTAGTAAATGTAAGCCATGCCAGCTAGATCAGTGCTTGTCAGGTTACATGATATTTTTATTTTTAGAAAATGTCAGGAAACTTTTATGATCTTTGGACATTAAATAGCTAAATCAACTGTCAGTAACTGAATAAATACAGCTCAAAGATTCAAGCCCAAAAGAACATTTAGAAGATTCTTGTCTTCAGCAGCTGACAATGTGTGAACCCAGCTCTAGAGGATCCGCATGCCGTCTATTGGTACAGGATCTTAGCTTAAGTCATCAAAATATTTTCTGTGAAATAATTATAGGATACTATTAAGATAGTTGGCTAATGCAATCCGCTTTTTCTTTATCAAGTCTCCCTCTAGCCAGTTCGGTTCTACCACAGTGGAACCAAAGTACAACGATCATGTTGTCAGGCAGGTAATGGAGCGTCTCACAGTCGGACAATAAAACGAGAACTCACCGAACATGGAGGACGCCTTGCTGACAGAAGCAACTCAATTAAAAACACTTTACAAAGTTTAGCAGGTTAATAGTTGACTAGGAAGCTATATTATGCAACATTGCAGCACAGAGGATGACAAGACAAGAGTAGGCGCTATATGGGGCTCACATATCTTCAACTCCCAATATTGGGTCACCATGACAAATCTGACATTTCCTTTTTAGTGCTTGACCTAAAAATATACTTTATTTCTAGAACCGTATGGCTGACAGCAGTTTTTTGTACAGATGTTAATAAAGCTCACCTAGTGATTATTGAAAATAGACACCAGTCCTCTGTCACACTGCACTGACAAGAGATAGATGGATTACTACAGCACTTGTTTTTGCTTTTAAATCCCAATAGCACACAGTGCAGGCTGAAATCCTGCACTGTGTCTCATTCTCACATACAAAGAGAAATAAGATCTTAGTTAATGCAAAATCTAGTTTTCAAATGAGATTTTATAAGATTAAATAAAATGATCCTAAAAAAACTGCATTTTCGTGAGACATGTATTGCTCCACCCCGGCCTGGTTAATTATCAAATTAGCAGTGATCAACCTCATTGTTTTGCGTGTGAAAGCTGGAATGAGTTTCAAAAGCCCTGCCTAAGCCTGCATCCTGCCAGAATGAAATCAGTTGGGTTCAAACCTGTCTAAAAAACATGAAGCAGGCTTAAATTAAAACACTCCATGCTTCTTTGTAAAGAAAAGCAAAGCTAGTTAAGAAATGCCATCTTCTCTCTGTCTGACTGTGGTTAAAACGTCCTTTCTAAAGCTCGGTTTTCATTGAAAGTCAGAGACAGCAAGCATTGAAAAAACGACTTAAACAAGAGTATGGATGAAAGCAAGTAGCACATTTAAAAAAATAGAATAGAATTCAACTTTATTGTCATTGCATTGTCACAAGTACAAAGCAACGAAAAAGAAGAAAAAAAGAAAACGAGGACCAAAATAAAGAGTCAAAAGTGTCTGTCTAGTCTGCTGGAGCTAACAGTTAATTCAGGCTGTCTTTTATAGGTTCTGGTCAGTAGATCTTGTCACTTTTTGTGAAAAAACTTAGAACATTTTTTATTGAACACTAAGTGTTAAATTGTGGATTATGTGCCAAGGATTTTAACACTTACCCTCTGTTTTATGACACTGTATGGGGTGTATCTCTGTGAGGCTACCTGACCAAAAATAATGAAGAATTAAAATGAAGAAGAAAATAACGAATTGGTCGTTGCGTCTAATGTATATCTAACAATTCAGAACAATAGATTTAGACTGACAATCACGCTAACAAGGTTGGTTTTGCAACTAAAACTTTAGAAATGATTGAAAGGCCACCAACAAATCCACTACTGAATATATCAGGAAGAAAATAATGTTTTTTTATAGGCCTACTAAAAAAAGGAGATGGCGTGGCATAACCTTTAACGGGGAGCTCATACTGGAAAATGCTCACACTGAATTAAAGCAATAGCGGGCCAAAATTATGAGCTGTATAGATGTAAAAGATTACAGCTCAGGCTCGATGGAGGTTTTTCCTGTCAACGGTTGCACCAACAGTTAGGACATTAGTGAATAATTTATTTTTAGAGAAAGTGGGTTAGGCTGGATAGCTTTTTTTTCCTCTTTAGTAAGTTATTCCACAACTGCTAACAGTCTAATTTTTTTCTGTATTGAGCTAAGGTATAAAAGGAAAACTGGTTAATTACAGCGAATGTGGTATTGTTAAAAAGGTTACCCAAGGATTCAGGTCCTGCTTTGATCAACTGTTGCAAATGTGAATTTGTCTCTCATTCACTCAAGGATTCACGTTTTGCAAATCTGTTTGTGTTGCAGTGCCGTCCTTCTGGGGATTGGTCAACTCGGCCTGGAACCTGTGCTCTGTCGGGAAGAGGCAGTCGCCAGTCAACATAGAAACCAGCCACATGATCTTCGACCCCTTCCTCACCCCCATAAAGCTGAACACAGGCGGACGCAAGGTAAACGCGTGGACGCAAAGCCGGGCGTTATCTCCGCTGTCCGTTTGATGAATGCGTTGCCTTCTGCAGCCGGTTGCTCTGTTGTTATTTGTCCTCTCGGACGCGGCGCTCCGCTGTTCTCAAGCCACTGGTGTCGGTTGCCGTTTCACAAGCTATTGTAGTTTGTTCAGTCGCGAGGCCCTGATTGATGATCTCGGCTTCTGTTTGTGCTGGCCGACAATCTGAGCTATTTGTGTAAACGGCACTCCCTTTGGAGATAAAGTGCAATACAATTCACCTATTTAAGAGCAGACAGTAGTCGCGCTCCGGTTGAAGAAAAGCTTAAAGTTGATCCTGAGGGCTTTGCAGATAAAATCCTGCAGCCTAACAGCAGATTAGTTGAGAATAGTGCGCATAATTTCCTCCTGTATGGTGACACTCCAAAGACAGAAATCTGTTCCATCGTGGGCCATATGACAGCAGCTAATTGGGGAGCCTCCACAGATGGGCTGCCTTCAAAAGTGCACACTTGCATGCTGAGATTAATGCTTCGAGTGGGTTATGTTTGTATTCCAGCACAAGAGCAACAATGGAATGCATAGCACACAATGCAGATATCCACCCATGGCACATTGCAGCTGTAAGTTCGCGTCGCTTAGCAGATCTCCGAACAGACACTTGGAGAATCCTTGGGCTGCTGTTTGAGCAGTCTCATTGAAAATTGTTTGGTTTTTTTAAATTAATTTGAGTAACAAAGTGCCAATTAGAATAGTAAACAAAGAGTTTCTCTTTTACACAATCCAAAAAATGAAACTATTTCCTCCTTTACAGTTCTGTGAGAGCAGCAGACGTGTGTGTTGTCTAGAGCGACGATTTTCTGATTTTCTTCATTCGGACAAGGTTGAGAAAGGAGGCTAATTTAATATTTACATCTCAACGTAATCACCTTTAAAGTGTCCTCATCAAATTAGATAATTTGATGATTTGTTAAGGATGTCAGCAGGGGGGAACATCTCGGAGACATTAGAACGGGTATTATCGTCTGCAGAGACACAGCAACAGTGGAGTGACATTTCTAAAGTTCATGTTGACTGCTAGTCAAAAACACAAACAGAAAAAGTAGTTAAAATGAAAAATGTGATAGTTTAAATTATTTACTCCACACTTTGGTCTCTTGCGTTGGCTTTGGTTTGTAACTGATTATTTCACTGCCCTTTCCGTTTTGTAATGGAAACTGTGATGCACACATACAGAAAGGTGTAACACCTTACAGTTCCCTCTGCTCCTCTTCTCTTTAGTCTTCGAAAAAGCCACCATGCAGCCTCAGAACTACTTTGGTGATGCTATGAGGACGATGCATAACAATATGTTCTATGAACTGAAACATTTCAATTATTTGTCCCTACTTTCTGAAAAGAACGCAAGGCACAGCAAAACTCATCTTTAACACTCTTATCTATTCATCTTTAGGGCCGAAACTAACTTTTAGGAGCTTATTGAACACATTTGTTGGTTGTTTCACTGAGACATAATGCTTTGTGTTACATATGTGTGCAACTTCCTGACTAGCATTATGACATATAAACAAAGGGTTGTTTTGTTTAAATGTGTATATGGTGAAGTAATAGAGTAAATATAAATAAATCTATGGATTTTTGTGATCTCTGAGCTGAAATGGAATGAAAAAAATACATTTGATTCAATGAGACAATTCACCTCATCTGCAAGATTGGACTACAGCCACACCACCAGGAATAATTTTAATATCCTAATTAACTTTCACCATTTTCTGCAACAACGTTAGTTTTAGCTTAGCACTACTAGTGTAGCAATCCACGTAAATCCCAGGTCAGTAGTTCTGTTTAAGGCTGTGTAATGCATCATCATTATATAGTTCCTCAATACGCAACATTATTATCCCTAAAGACTGTTTGGAGTGCGATTATTCTTGGCTAATGTATTCCAATATTAGCCAGTTAGCCACTGGCACATTTCACTCTAATCTTCCATTGCACAGCTGAACAGATTCTCAAACTGGATGCGAATGACCTGTCAGGTCACAGAGCAGGGAGGAAAGAAGAAAATACAAATATATGTCACAAATGATATCACCATAGCAATAATTTCTAAAATTGTGCAGCCCCTGTTTCTGTGTTGTTACAGCTAGGCATCCTTGCATGACTTTGGTGTGGAGTGCTCTAGATATTGTCATCTGTCATGACAGAATGAATGTGATGATTGCCTGTGACAGATACAGACACACTCTGTATCTGAGTGAATTCACCAGACTGTCTGTACCATTACAGTTTAGTACAAACACGTTTACCGCTCCGTTCTTAACAGTTAATCTGGCCCATGTCACAATGCATCTCTGACACAGATGTGATGCGCTGTTAGAAAAATATTGCTCTTTATTGGTCACCGTCACCAGATTTATGTTTCAAATCACTTCAAGGGACATTTGAAACGGCAGCTGAAGGTCATCTGTAAAATATTAATGTGGGTTGTAATAAGCTTCTTGCACATGATGGCTTATTAGGTATCTCTTTTATGGAGGAGGCATGTCAACTGAATTACAATTTCACCACAAATAGTTTGAAACCTTATTATTTACTGTTGTCCTGTGGTGCTAAATCAAAGTGGCCTTCAAGAACAACAGCTTACTGTTACATACAGATAAAGGCCAAATATCACAACCTATCTGCAGGAAACGTTTCCTTCGTTTTAGAAAGCCAGTTTTGGACCGTGTCGTCCTTCCTATTTTCCTTTATCTCCCCCCCCCACCTCCATTCCCTGCAGTGGCCTAAATGTAATCTGTTGTGTCTCCATCTCTCTGAGCACCTGAGCTGTCAGCCGGCGAACACGAAGCCGGCTTCACCTTGTCAGTGCTGATTCATCTCCGCTCTGTCTCTGGCTGTTTGGCAGCCAGTCAGCCTTGGCCAAACACGCTGCGGAGACCGGTAAAGAGCTTCCGCTCAGGTTCGCGGTGGCTCAGCTCGCCACTTCGACACAGGGAGGGCTTAAGCCCGCTTTTTTTTTTGCTCCAGGGAAGAAGCCGAGGGAAAGATTAACCCTCCCCAGCCCCTTTTTTTTCCCCTCCGTCATCCGCCAATACGCAACACAATCATGAACACGGCTCAGGGAAGATGAACACTGCTCTTAATGGATTTCTGTGCCGCTCTATATTATGGCTAATGAACAGTTAAAGGGAATTAAATTGACCTCCAAAGAGAAATTTTAATTAACGACATGGAGATACCCGAGACTCCGTGCGACGGATTGAAGGAATCACAGTTATTAAAAAGGCACTATTAATTGAATATTTACTCTGCCATAGATGAGCTGCAATTACTTGAAGAGATTTTAATGAATTTAATCACTCTGAAGCCTCATTGGTGGAAAAGACAAGTTTGTTCCTTTTGAACTGTGGTGTGATTCCATTAAATCTTTGTGCCAGTGAAACCAGATCAAGGTTTTGCCCTTTTCCCTCCAAATGCAAAGATTGTCCTTACAGAGGGACAATCTCCAGGTTTGTCTACAGCACAGAAAGGAGTCTGATCCACCCTGAACTGTCACAACTCCATGTTCAGTCAGGCAGAGTCATGCCTTTCTACTCTCAGTGCATTTACTTTCCCTATGCATGTCTTGTTTAACACATTGTTCTGCTGCCTTGATCAGCCAGATGAGTATGTCTCACAAGCTGACAGTTTGATCCGATGCCTCCCTGCACTATCGTCAGCCATGAGTCTGAATGATTGCAGGTACTGTCAAGTTTAACAGCAAACAGCGGGCTCTTTAAAAGGGAAAAAGCAGCTGCAGTGTTAAACCGAGGTAACGGCGCGCTCTTGTGTTTTCGCTTCTTGTCAAGATCACCAGAAACGGGCTAATTGGTTGCCGGAGCTCCGTCTGTTCATGACTCTAATATCCTGAGTTTGATGGCATGTTTGATACAGTGAGACTGAGGTCAGAGATTGTTGTCAGGTTTGTTCCTTGTTGTTTCAATACTTCCGGAGTGATTTCTGAAACGTGCTTGGCTGCTGCGTGTCCTGTAATCTTATCTTTTCAGCCAAACATGAACAGCAGAGCGCATGCAATATCTTGAGCTGTTCATGGTTTGGATGGATGGGAAGAATAAAACTTTACACCAGTTTTGGTGACGCAATGTATAAAATAAGCATTTTTCGGAAAGTGTAAGTGTCATAAATTCATTGAAGTAGTTGATTTCCTGCATGAGGTTCACACACCAATGTTGCCAAAGATTTTTAGACTGGGTATTTCCTGATTTCTTTTGTTTTCTGTCTTGCTATATGACACAGATGTGACAAATGATGTTTTTGCTTTCTCTTCATCATGCTCTGTCAGCCCTGCTTTGTCAGCCCTGCCTGTAAAGCAATATAAATATAACTGTCCCTGCAGCTTCTCAAATTGTCCTCCTGTTAAAAAAAATAAAAAAATACTGTCAAAATACTTGTCAAAGTTGAAAGGGATGGAAGATACGGACAGCACCCCATAGGTAGTGTTGTCAGTTCAGAGATAAAAATCAGTCCTGCAACGCTTTGGCGTGGCGATAAGCTTGAATGTCAAAAGAGCATCTCCCCAGGTTATACCACCCACAGCCGAGCTGAAATAATTTGTTTTCCATTTTGCACAGATCCCAACACCTGTGCTTCATCTCATTCAAACTGTTTTATTTATTCCCCTTTGCCTGTGTGAGTCGCTGAATATATTAACGGGCTGAAAACTTCCTGATTTTCTGTTGTAGTGCAGAAAGAAGTCCATAAGCTACTTTCCTAGTTGGATTTTTAGAAGAACTTTTAGGTTGTTTTTTTTTCGTCTTTAACTAGTTGATCTCATCTTGCTGGAGGATAGCTAAATACTATTTGCATAGTGATTACTCTGCTGCAGCTAAATCATGTGAAAATTACACAAAAAAGAAAGAGTGCTAGCACACAACTTAGTGGAACTCCATAATTACTAGGTGAGAGGCAGACACAAAATGTGTGGGGAAAACAGGAAGAGAAATCTTAAAAGGTTTTTGGGAAGATGTTTATCCAATTTCAGTATCTGTAATTGATTTTAGCTGCCAAATATATCTTATGAGGTAGGATGGTTATAAAAAGACAAGCATAGATGCAAACATAAGAAAGCTAAAATTTATATGTTGATAGTTGGAACAGCACTGAATACAAAAGCTGATAATGTAAGCCAAAAACTTGTCCAGTGGTCACTCTTGTGAAGTGCAGACAGTAATTCTGTTTGGTCTCAGCGGCACAAAGCAGCAATCAAACCTGCTAGGAAATTATTAAATAAATCCAGTTTTATGATCACATCCCATTAGTTCTTTTGGCTGACCAACTGTCACCCATCATCAGCATAAAGTTTTTTTTGTTTTTTAATTATTTTTATTATTATTCCAGCTTCATATAATACTTTCCAGGTAATGCTTTTAGTAGCTGATTTGTCTCGTTTTAACTAAACATGTCCATCAAGTGTTTTGTGGAATATGTTTTATTTTCGGCTCAACTGTGTTTTTCATTCTTCTCTCAAATTTCACATTTCAAACATGAACTTAGAGATGTGACAAGGTTACATTTTCCCTCCTGTCAGGTACAAATGTTAACTCATCTACATGGAAGAGTCAAAGGCCTAATTAGTCTGCAAACAAAGGCCTATGTCAGCACTAAAAATCCAGAGTGAATTACAATAAGCCAAATATTCAGCTATGCGAATTAATATTTAAATTACGGGGACACAAGGATAAATGCGCTGAATCTGTGAAAGTGATGCAGCGATGCAGAAGGGAGAGCGGGCCACCATACAGGAAGATGTGGCATCACCTAATGGTGGCCAGCGCTCACATATTGCAATTTCTTCTGACACATGGGCCATTGCAAGCTTAGGGATGCTTCACGTGTCTCTCATTTCACAGCGAGCTGTATGTGGAGTGGTGCTGTTTGAGCCAACATGCAGAGCAGCCATCCATCTGAATCTTAATTAGCAGAGAGGCTGGAGGCCAGGGGAGGGGTGTATGAAGCAGGTCAGGGAATAGGCTGTTGTTGTTGTGACAGAAAATAAATCCAAAATCTTTTTCCAGTCACACAGCACACCTCCACACATGTACAAAAATACAGATTTGATGAAAAAAACTACATAAATAAGCATTCAGCAGAATAAAGTAATCTTTGGAGAGGGTTAAAGTAAACCATTGTCCAATTCCCAAATTAAAGTATGAGTTTTTTTCATTGGTTATCAGATATTTGATTTTGTCTGTAAAGTAACAGCCAGAGAGTACAGGAGAGTGGATAATGGAACAAGAACATTACACTTCAATATGTAAACACAACTTGAGGCCAGTAGATCAGTTTTATGAGCAACATTCCTTGTCGAAATGTCGGAGAATAAATCTTTTTTTTTTCTTTTTTTTTTTTTTTGCTTCATGGTAGGTTGTAATTTTGTTACTCCATAAAGCCTGTGAATCCAATAACTGATGAATATCACCATGATTTTTCTCTAAGATAAAGGAATAAATCAACCATTAACAAATGTATTACAATATAGTAAGAACTATTATGTAAAATGAAAGCATGTAAAGGCTTTGAATTGTTAGAGACTGAAGTGTTATGACACTGCAAAAAAAAAACAAAAAAACCCCAAAAAGAAACAGTGCACTGCATAGCAACATGTGGGGGAGGGTTGGTGAAACCTTGTGCCACATGTGGCTGTGATCACTCCAGTACTTGTTGGCATCACAGTGAATTGAGTACAAACCACACCACCAGATCACATGAAACAAAACTATTTTAATTTTAAAAATGCTTACTGCATTGACCCAATTAGTGACCAATATTGTATAGTTTTTGTTGCCTACTAGTTTGCCAGTCATAAATTTGACCTTTTATCTGCATGTGAATTGCTCTCTTTTGACCCTTTATGGAATGATATGAAGATCTAAACCTATATAAAGTAAAATTATGCTAAACATGGAGGAACATTTGCATTGGCAACAAATTATTAATTTGATCCTCTTTGATCTCTTCTGGTATACTACATGGAAATTATTTCTATTACTCAGTATAATCTTGGACTTGATGTCTAACTTGACTTTCCATGTATTTTTTCTTTGTGTCTAGTGTTTTCGGGTCCCGCGGTTGGCTTTTTATGGCCTTTCCATTTGTTCCTGTTTGCTCAGCCTGGTTACCGGTGCCGGATTAGAGGAGCCTGCTCTCTGTGCTTGTGCTGTCGGGGTATTATAGTGGCAGAGAGAGATAGTGAGCACATACAAGGTGCTAAATGTGCACAGCAGGATGTGCCAAGATGACTCAAAGAGCAGTAGCAGTTGGTCATACGCCACTGTTATCCCGTAATCCTCCAGCATAAATATGCAAGCAGGGGAAGGTGGGTTACACTGAGCTTCGTCTTTGTTATGCGCAAAACTTTAACAGATCGGAAGCAGAAAATCTGGAAGAGTTGATTTTTACTAAAAGCATGATCAGGATTTATCTTGTTAAATTCATGTAAGCTTTCATCTCTAACTTTTATTGGTAAAAGACAAACCGAGGGGTGTTTATTATCTTTATTGTGATCTGACTAACTTTTCTTAAGAAAGGAGATTATTATGTCCCAAAAATTATTGCAGCTGATGTTAAGACACATAACGGTTTCCTGTGTTTACTTAGAAATGGAAATCAATCAAGTTTATACTTCAATTTAGATTTTTGTTCCAAACAATCACAAAAACATCATCATTGAAAAATAAAATTTTAAAAAAATATAAAATCCTGACCAAAATAACAAGATCCAGGGTGAAAGCATTCAAAAAGAACAGTTTCTATAGGGCACAAAGAAGTTGCTTCTACATGGCACCAAGTAGACTAAATTGTTCTCTGGATCAAAATTAAACAGGTGGATGATTCCAGCATATTAATGGTATATATGTATATATGTGAAAGTTTTCCAGGCATAATTCTGGAGCACACTCGTCAAATTGACCATATATTCAGTTTGACCTGGAAATGCCAAAGGGATTTCACATTAGGAGCTGAAAAGTGTTGGACTGAAAAGAGATTGGTTTCCCTCCAGGATTTATTGGGGAAAATAACCAAGTCAGGTTATGATAATGAAAAACTCAAATGCAATTGCAAAATTGAAAACCAAGTATAGTGTTAACTCTATTTTCCTACAATGTGTGTAGAATTGCACCCTACGATTTTTGTCTTCAATTGTTCCTTTATGGTGGAAATTATTTCTTTTGCATGTGTTTCACAAAACAAAATCACAATAATACACTCTGCAGTTATTTTCTTGTCCACAATAGACGGGCTATGTCTAAGATATGCAAAAGTTGCCCTTTAGTTTTAATATCCTAATGTGCCAGTGAGCATAAAAGATGAAAAGCAAGCAGAGTCCACCCTGTGAGGTTTGCATATGTTAGGATGATTAAAGGTAAGGAAAACAGTCAAAGATATTCAAAATGTGATATCTGTCTTCATATTAACCTTTAACTTCCAGCTGTAGTACTCTACTTGTCTGATTTAAGAAATATTTTCAAATTTTCCTCAATCCATTTTCAGTTCCAACATGCCAGGGCATATATGAGAAGTTCTGCATTTTCCTCTAACCAGGTAAAGAAATTTTACCTGGACTTGGTGTACCTTGCACAGAGAGATACAGAAGTCATCCAATAGTCTTTTGGTGCTCATACTTTGGAGGTGGTTAAGGATTTATGCCTTGACATTTTATCCTGTTCATCTGACAAGTACAGGGTCCGCCACTGGTTACACCGGTACTACTGGTGAGGAAATCCCTGCCTTGGTTTGATGAGGTTCAACTGCAGCTTCTGTGCAAGAAGTGGATGAAAACTTTTCATTTTGAAGAACCATACAACTGTACCTTTAACTTGACTAGACATATTTCACTTAGGAACTTTCTATATTCTATGTGTGACTGTATCCAACCTAATAGTCTGAAAGAAATGTCTGAGATGTCTGAAAAATGATTTTCTGACTTTTAAAAGTATCATTGATCATTTTCTTTGCTTTATCGACTGCAGAAGCAACTTCATAATGTAACAGACTGATTTAACAGGGAATGAAAATTCATTTTTTAAATATTTTTAACAAAAACAAAACCCCTACATTGTATCAGTTATCTCTAAGGGCTTTCTTAAACAACCCTCACTGTCTTACTGACTCATCCACATTCTTCCTGTGTCGTGCCGGTAATCTAACCAAGTCAGGTTATGATAATTGATGGAGTCAATCTGCCTCCTGCCAGGACTCTCTGTGCATCTTTGTTGTTGATGAAGACAGATTATTTAACCTAACGGGCTTACTAGACTTCTGAGAAAATGACACACAGTGGAAGACTGACAAACCTATAACTCCAACGGTCCCTAGACAAAATAAGAAGCAGATGCTTCTTAGGTTGAAATGAAATTCAACCTTGAATGTTATTTAGGAGATCTGATGGACTGCTTAGACGGGATGGACAATGTCCGCATGTGTTTGTAGATGCAAAGGTGAAAAACTGAGTGAATCATGCCTTATCATGCTGAGTGAATTATGCCTTGACATTTTATCCTGTTCGTCTGACAAGTACAGGGTCCGCCACTAGTTACACCGGTACTCTATGCTGTTCTTCTGCTTCTTTATGCTACTTTGATTTTCATTAACCAAAACATGACAACTAGTGTCTACAGATGAAGCATCCTTCCCCTGGTAACACAGCTGGTGTATGCCATTAAAAAAAAAAAAAAAAAAAAGTGGTTAATTAAGGTAAGATGGTATTTTTAGGAAAGAAGTGCCCCCAAAATGAACCAAACAAATTGAATCTATTGCCTATAGGTCACTGTGGACAACTAGTCATTTGGATAGTTCAATAGTTGTGTCAACTATCCAAAGGACAGTTGCCAAAGGATTGTCTTGGCAACTATCCATTTTGGACTACTGGTCCAAAATGAACAACTAGTCCTTTGGGTAGTTTTTGTCCATTTTGTGACTATTCATAATCATTCGGGTTGTGCTAAATTTTAGGAAAGTACACTACAAGGTGTATTTAATAGACTAAATGATGTAGTAGCAAAACAGCGTCATAGAAGAGAGATACCTACCGGGCATCCGAACTGGAGTTTTACAAACTGTAAATTATTTGAGTCCAAAATCATCAAGGTAACGTTAAGTACATGGTTTTGTGTCATTTTATGTTTACCCTGTGATGGATTGGTCACATGACTAGGTTATGCCCGAGTTCTTTGTTTAGGATAAGTTTGTTTTGGGCCAGAGCCAAACTATAAACATCTACTACTATACTAGACCTCAGTTGCTCTCCTACAACTCCTCTATCCGAGCCCCTGACAAAGATCCAATAAAGAGTTGTTAGGGTTACATCCTGTCATTGACTTTAACCTGCAAACTAAACCACAAGGAGCAAATGTAAAAGGTCTTTCTTTTTGGCCCGGCGCCCTACCATTTTGAACCTTTTACTGATTTCCCCAAGAGAAAGAGCTGCAACGCTGCAATTCCCACAGTTTCTACAGAATAGATGCTGTTTTGCCGGAAGAGTGAGTCCCTGGTGGATTCATGCTCCGGATGGTGTTACTAAATATTGACCATGTAGGAAACCAAACCCATTGAATTGAGTGACTCCAAAGCTATAAAAGCTACATTATATTGCTGTCTAAAATATTTATGAAAATCTTTAAGTTCTGTTTTCTGCTCTATAAAAATCAAATCACCGTTTTGTTTTTTTTTTTGTTTTTTTGTCAAATATTTTGGCGCGTAACATAAATCTCTCCAGGGATATCAAATGTATTTTACACTAAAGAGAGTTAGGAAAGCCTAAGTGATTAAAGACCTTTACTGTAAAATTGAGTGAAAATACTTTTGGTTCCTTAGATTTATTCTGATTTTGCTCTTTTGTTACAATGTTTCAAATCATCAAACACATTTTAATAAAAGATGAAAATAACATGATAAAATACAAAACAAGATATCTGGGTATTTGGCCCTTTCTTTTGAAAACTCCCAATGTGTTTTCACTCACATTTGGAGTTTCCATGCTGTTATGCCACACCACTTGGATTCTAGACTTTGAGACCAGTGCACAAGATTATTGTCCTGCTGTAATAATCGTTTGTATAATTCATCAGTTTCATAGTAAACAGAAGTCCTTTTAAAGACTACTCCAGGGCTAATCCAGAGATCTTGTGTTATCCCCTCTTTTCAAGCTGAGCGATTTTATTTATTTTTTCCCCAGAAGAAACAAGCTAATCAGTCGTTCAAGCTGCTTCTGTTCTCTGCTGACTTTGATTGCATGTTTGATATTTAACATTTTGTGAACCTTTACAGAGTTAAGAGTTTGTCAAGTTTGTTGCACACTCATTTTCTGCTTCATTTTACTGATAAATAGTGTCATGTGGTAATTCTGGTTCCAAGAAGGAGCAAAAAGACTGATTAAAAAGCTAAGATATTATCAAAGGAATGGCCAAGAAAAAATATAGACATATATTTTTGCAAATATTATGATGTAGCCTATCTCACAAATGCATACATTTTTAATTTGTTGTTTTTATACTGCTAAAGGCTTGTTTTTCTTTAACTGCTTTGAGGTCTTTTTTTTTTTTTTTTTACTTTCAAACAAGCTCACTGTGATGTGACATCTTTAGAGATCAGCTGGCATAAGGCAAAGGAACTGCTATTAATAATTACTGCACAGATCCTCACTTAAAGCTCACTTAAACTTCATTAGGCCTTTAAGGTCTATAACCATTTTAAATGGAGGAGATTTTATGGAGTTTTTATTTTTTAGGTCTTCTAGCTTGCGTCATGTGGTCAGACAGGTTCTGTACAAGTGATGTACTGATTGTCGAAGTCAACCAGTAGAGGGAGCTCTGCCTTCTACAGCCAATTTCCAAATCAGTCAAATTTCTTAAGTTATGTTTGATATGTACAGCATTTTTACAACAACTGAAGGTAATGTGGTTAATTGATTGTGCTGTAAAACAGCGCTAAATTCCTGTAAAATACATTATATCTCTCCTTAAGTCGGATTAATGATATGAACATTTTGCATTTGTTGCTTTTGCCTGTAAGTCATGGGAGAGAAGACGAGTGCAAAATCCCAGTGGAGTTTAAGATGTAAAGATATTTCTGTGGAGCATGTGATCTGTAGGCGGCCCTTTTGCTGTAGTTTTGGGGTGTCTTATAAGCCAAAGCAGCCTAGGCACTAAAGGTGCATGCCACTTAAATAAAATCAATCAATCAATCAATCAGTAATCATGACTGGCTGCGGTAAGTAAAACTGAGCCACAACAACATGGCTGAGGATTTGACAAGGAGGACGGTTATGACTTAGAGTAGGACCAGGTTATATGGGGGTAGCTTTTTACTCTTAATAAATGACATATAAATAGTTTTGTCAATTGAATATGATTATTTTTTTATTGATAAAAAGCAGTTGGATTATCTTTAAACCTCTATATGTGCCACAAATGTAAAACAAAAACGTAAAAGGGAAAAATGCTTTTTTTGCATAGAACCTGCAAAAGATGTTTGCCTTCTCGAAAAGCACCCACAGCTCCAGACGCTCCTTGCTGACATGGCTTGTTTCACCTAAACGTTGCAGATCATACCAACAGGATCTCGTGAGCTCTGTCCAGACAAACAGCACTGTGCAGCCTTTGTGTCCCCAGTGCATAGCTGCCTAGAGAAATCTGCATGTTTCTCACAGCTTATCTCTCATCCATCAGAGTAGCTGACAGCCGGCTCAGAGCCCCTCGAGATGATATACTGCTCCATCACCTCTCTCCACCCCTCACATACCCTTCACTTTTTTTCCCCTTATTTTGTTGCCCCATAATCCCATACACTCCTCAGTCATTAAACAAAGGTCTCAAGAGCCTCATGATGAGTATAGTAATGATAGTCCTGTTTTATGGGCCTGCTCTTTCAGAAGACATTTTTCCCAGAGGCACCTGTTTTTTTTGTTTTTTTTCTGTGTTTGAATCTTTTTCTAGGTTTTTGTAAAATAGGTGGCATTATAAAACTGATGTAAGCCTGCACTTAGTCCCCTGTTCCCAGATGGATAAGTGTCCGTTATGTTCAGGGTGAAGAGCTAAAGAAGGCACAAAAGGGAGAAGTCTCTGCTACCTTGAGGCGGCGCCTCCTCTTGGTTGAACCTCCAACCCCTGCCGCCTCCTTTCTCGTAGCAGGAAATGAATCAGCAAATGAATCATGTGTTTTACATTCGGACATTTACTGCGACGGATTTAATGTTTCGCAGTTTTCCGAGCCCGTTTGGCATTTTGTAAATGCCGTCGTCGGTAGCACAACACGCTTACGGGAAACCAGCTGGGACGCGCAGGTCTGTCTTCGACGAGGATGCGCTGAGAATTAATTGCACGTTTTGTTTTGGTTACAATAAAATGATGTCACGTCAAAAATGTTCTAATTCCTTCTGAGCCTCTCAAATGGCATTTGCTGAAGTTATACCACTGAGGCGCCAAGCGGCTCTGGTGCATTCATAACGGGAGACAATTTTATTTTTTTTAAGTGATCAGCTAAATAAATCCTCCTGTGCCAAAAGTGCACATCTGAATGGAAACCTGGAAACACTGGAAGTGACAGTTCATTGAAAAGACATGAACAGCCATTCTAAACTAATATTATTTACTCTGACAGCACACTTTTAACGGAGTTCCTCAGGTGAATGAATCATCATCTCAAGAGCTACCAATGGCTGAAAAGTATTTTTCTTTTTCATATGAAAAGTCTAAAATCTGGTTTTATGAGCAGAGAACTAATCAGATTTGATCAGGAGAGAGATACAAGGTTGTAGTAAAACAGACTACAATAAAATATGGTAATATTTAATAAATCTGCCCATTGCATAAACTATCAAAAATCTACTTGGATGATGAAATATGGTAAAGAAGATTCTTTCAGCTTTCAGAACAATGTTGGAATCATCCAACCCATTAAACCTACGGTAATGGTTGTGTTTGTAGTAAAATCAACATAAAATGTGAGAGGAACATTAATCAAAATAGATTTGATTGACTTCTTTAGGACGTACACATTACAAAAAGATCTAACATGTACAATGAAGACATACCTGTTAAATTTTGGTTTATCTCTGAAATTAACAGAGATAAACCAAGTTATACTGTTTCTGAGATTGTTTATGTTGTCTTTAATTGTAAGGATACAAGAGACGTATTGTGGGCCTTTAAATTGAAACAAATACTAGATTATACGTGAGACCTTAAAATGTGAAGCATTTTTTGAAAAATGTTCTGTAGTGACTGCCATCATAGCAATATTGTTTTCTCTTGAATTTCTCTAATTTCGGATTTACCATGTGTAGTGGTTATCATCATGGTTACAGTTAAAATGGCAGGAAAACGGCATGCATGCAGCAGCACAGGAACTTTCTTGGAAAGCACAAAACAACCTCAACCCTCCCTATAAATGCTTTGATCAAAACAGTTGGGGTTCTCTCGTGCACCATAGTGCTACCAGTATTCACCAGAAGACATTGACAAGACTGCGCAAAGACAACTCGGGCTGTCTGTTTTTAACATCTTATCACAAAGTATTGAGGAGAGATCGGAAACTAATGGACCAAAACATAATGTGTCTTTTTTCACTGACGGATTCCAAAAAGCTTTTTAAAATACAGAATTACCTAAATCATTCCAGTTCGTATTTTTCTGAACTGGAAAAGCTTATATTTTGTCTTCCGACATTCAGCAGAAACGGATTGGGGAAAGGGAAGTGATATGGTACTACATGTTTGTAGAAAGCTTATCCTTCTGGAATTGTATCTGGCTTTTCGTGTAAAGAGGATTCAAAACTTGCTGAAGCTTACTTTTTAAAACTGAGGTACAACTTAAAGAAGTGAACTAGCCCAAATCTTATGAACCAGTTTTATTCTCTTATATATTCCTGTGGTATTACAGTGGGATCCTCAGGGGTACCATGTGTAGTGGTTTTGGGCATTTTTATTTTTTAACAAATATAGGAAAACATTGTTGATTTTAGTCAGTAATAGCTGAAATCCTATACATTCACTCTGTTGCAAAAATACTTCCTCAGCATTTGCTCTTTAGGAAGATTGCATTCACAGCTGATGAACAGTCACACAAACATGAAGATTTTTTCGCATCCCACTGTGCAAAGTGACCTTAAACAAAGTCATCTGCCTCCTACTCGGTATCCATCCACACCCATCCTGTCTTATAGAGTTGCACTTAGCCACACTGATGACATAATGATGCATTGGGCAACACTATCAGAGCTGTAGGGATGCACTTAAGGGACTGACACAGAGTCAGGAGGGTATTAAATATGAACGCTGCTGTACAGCTAAAAATAATGACATTTCCATTTATAATCTAAGATATCGGCTCGGGCCTGGGGAAAGATATGGCTCTTATCGAACTTGTTCCAACTGCTGCATATTTTCTACCCTAATTATCCTCAGAATCTAGTAGATCTCAAGGAGTTCAGTATAAAACGTTATTTTCATTGTCTAACAGAGGCAGAATGAGGGTTGTTTTTTCTAACCACCTCCTTCACCTGATTTTCACGCTCACCTTTTAACTTTTCGGAGTAATTGCGGGCGGTCTCGGTAGGCTTCCCATGGTTTTCTATCACTCACGACTTCCTGCGCCGTCTTGGCAGACGCGTCCTTTTTTTTTTTGTCTTCCTCTCCATGAGATCAACGTTTTCCTATTTTTAAAAGGTTATCACTGCCACAGATTGAAATACACTGAAGCACCTCTCTAAATCCAATTGTACATGTCCGTCTTTGTCAGCCTTTATCCACGAGCTGAAGAGGGATTCATAATGTTTCGTTCTTTTATCTCTGCCAATGTTTTTTGCTAAAAAGCTACGTGCTGTGCATGTCGAAACGCAAATCCATTCAGGTGGTATCCCTCCATTTTTCCCCCTTCCCCTCCAACCCATCTGACTTTCCATGCTCCCTCAAGGCATGCTCAGCTCCGGGAGTAACTAACTATGTAAAAAGTTGGAGACCTTATTATGCAGCTGGGATTTTTGACAGTTGGTTCAGTCTCTAACAACATGCCAGCTCTAATATTTACTCAGATGTGCGAGGTCTGGCTTGAGAATCCAGCAGAAGCGCTGATTGACTTTCCCCGCAGATAGACTGTAGTGCTGAATTTGTGCTCCTTTTTGTCGCTTCGTGTCCTTTTTCTCTTTTTTTTTCCCAGGGCAGGAGAGCAATACTTGACTTGATGAAGATGTAGTTAACTGTCGCACTAATCAGCACTCTACCTTATAGCCTCCCTCTATTCCGCCTCCTCCTGTGCTCTCACTCCATCTTTGTTCACTCTAATGATGCCCAACCTGAACTCTTCTTTCCTCCCCTTTCATTTGAGCACAAGCCCTAATGGCAGACAGTGAGTTAATGAAGAGCAAATGGGAGCGGAGAATGGTATTAATCATCTTTGGCTCTGCCGTGTGCTCGATTATCATTCGGTTGCTTTCATCTGGGTCTAACCTCTCTCCCATCTCCCCATCTCTTGCTCACTTCCTGGTGCCTGTGAGCGCTTTAAGGTTCCCACTGGTCATATAATATTTCTGGAACATTCAAAAGCCTTTGAAGGTGACAGTCAGTGAATCTGATATGGGCACTTGAAGAATTTTCATTTGGTTTTTACAAAGAAATATGTTGTGAAAAAAAGAGTTTTTAGACTTCGCTTTGAATCTAACTGCAGTCACATCGTTTACCATCTCGCTATTTCGGGGAGAAGAAAAAGCGCTATGTGGGTCAAAGTGTGAGAAGAAGAAACGGGTTTTTCTTGAATATAAGTCCCATCATCTCTCTAATGTATTTGTATTCCATGTAATTCACACAAGCTTTGAATAGTGTGTCCATAATGGGATCATAAGTGTGGAACTGTTGCTACGGGATACCATATTTTCCTATGGTATCATATATCCCAATGGCTTTTAAAGGAAAAGCTGAACGGCAGTAGATATAAAGATATAAAGGAGAACTTTTACTATGGGTTGGTTTTTACTCCAACCAGGGTGTGGTACAGATAAAACAGAAAAACATAGGCAGATATTAAAAAAAATAAAATAAATCCTTTCGATGAGTGAAGGTAAATGATTTGTCTGTCTCTTTCGAAATTTAAAACGTAATCCACCTGACAAAAAGTTTAACCTGAATCTGAAATTCCTCCCTTGTAAAAAGATGATACAAACAAAAAGTAATTATAAGGTTGTCTGTCTGTTTTTTTTAACCAAGTGCAAAATGAAAGGCAATAGAGACTGATTAATTCATGTGTATCTTCAGCAGCCATTTTGACATTTCCTTGGTGATGAGTGTAAAAGTTAATATCTGCAGCTACTGATTTTGTGCCCTTGCACTTGGCACAATCTATTTTATTTATTTATTTATTTTTTGTCAAATTGAATTCACTGAACTGACATCTGTTGGCAAAACTTGAGATAAACACCTTATACAAGAGTTAAACACAAATGTTTTAAATCTTACTGATAATTTTGTGTTGTGGATTTTATGGAATCAAAATGAAGCAGCGGGAAACACAGATGGACTTTTTAAATATTACTGTTTAGTCTATGTAGTCATGAGCAGTTTAAAGTTGTTTCTTTTCCTCTTTGAGGATTTGATTTGTAAAAGTTAACAGCCTACATTCTTCACTGAGGTGTATTGCGGTATGCTTCTTTTTAAGCCTTTGAAAAAAAGGCAGTTGTTAATTTGGGGAGGTAAATAAATCTTAAGATGTTGACAAGAAAAGCATATGTAAGAGGATTACATTATTTTTTTCAATCCTCTCCAAATCCGACAACTTCTCCTTGGAGATTTTTACATCTCCAAGGAGAAAATTGTGCAGAACAAAGAAACCCAATCATTCAATCATTGTGTGGTACAATTCAGAGCTTTATGGAAAAACTTTACATTAATATAACAGCACCCTAAAGCAGGCTTCCAATCAATAGTCAAGGATCTTGCCTGTCTGTAAGGGCTGCCCTCTCTCCGTCTACCAAGGTCTTCCATGGCTGAATTTAATGCTCCTCCTTCAGTGTGTGTCCGTGAGGATGTTCCAAAGTTTTTGTGTGTGTGGAAAACTGCTAGCCCACCAGCTCTCCATTTCAAGGCTCAGGAGGTGAAGGACGGGGTCGGAGAAAGAGCGAGCAGCCTCTGGCTGAATGTGATCTCACTGTTAACGACGGGTGGGTGGACTGGTCTGGGAGCTACGGTCCTGTCGATCATCATCTCTTGTCCTTTCTTGGCCTACACTCAAACCACCCACAAGTGTTTTTTTACTGGCATCACCTTCTGTGTTTAACTCTCAAATAACTCCTTCTGTTTATACAACCTTAAAGGGCATCTATTTCAGAACAACCCATAGGTACATGGCATATCAGAGAGTCTATTTTGGGCTTTTTTTTACTCGTGATATACAGTCAGTGGTCAGTGTAAACCCTCCTGTGATTTTGGTGTGATACTCAGGAGGAGTTCGGCTTTGTCATGATAGGACAGTGGGGAAGCGGGAGAGATGTCCAGTCAGAGCATCAGTTCCCAAAACAACACGAAAAAATAACGTTTAAAAGCGCAAACCCACAGGGTAAAAAGCTTGCAGGGTCCAGTTGACCCAGTCTCTTAAGACCGCGGAAAGATTAATGTTGTTTCTGACCTACTAGACATAAGACATCACAATAATAACACACTAGAGATGAACCAGGACTTCAGCTGATGACCAGAATCGGATGGCTTTGCTTTAGCGCGATTGGCCCTGACCTGTTACTGCCCATTTTATGTTAACACCCTTTAGTGTGGCTGCTGTTACTGAATGAAGAAGACTCAAATGTTGCTAAATTTTACAGTTTTCATGTTTAATTTCTTGAATAGGGTGAAGTGTTTAGTATAAACACTGTACCATTGCTAATTTGCAATGCAAAACGGCAAACTGTGTTCATGTAAGGGTCTTCATTCCCTGAGCAAAAATAAACATGGAGATTATTGTCTTTGTAGTGCTGGCAATATTTAACATCCTTATGGCTAAGATAATGTGTTACAGATCATTTAAAATGTCAGCTGTAATAATTTGGTCATAGTTTAAAACAATATTTACAGCAACACCTTAAGCAGGCATATCGTGTAGATTTGCCTCTGACCCCAATGTAGATCATTGACCACTGGCAGAAGGAGGGTAGAAAATAAAGTGAACAACGCTGTGTGCTACTTTCTAGAAAAAGTAAAATGGGCAAAAATTAACAATTTGAAGCTAAAACTTGTCAGAAATTGAGATTGTAAATTATCTACTGAATTCCAATGGCACACCTTTATATAACACAATGAGACACTTTAAGATGCCATAGATAATCGTTGATTTTCTTAGATTTTTTTTTTTCTTTCTATAGCAGGTTCAGATTGCCTTTTTTGAGCATAAAACCCAATCTGAACCTGTTTCTTCCAGCTCAGCTGTAAGTTCAGTTAGTAGAGTTGTTCTCTTGCAATCAAAAGGAGGTGAGATTGAGTCTTGCTTTCTCCCCCACCATACTGGCATGGCCTTGAAGAATCCATTAAACCCCAAGGTGCTTGTTTGAGTAGTGCTATACAGATTCAGCCCATTGACCATTACTCTACTTGTTAAACTGGGGGATAAAATAGGCTCCACATATTGTGTATTACCTTTCTGTATGTCTTAGATTTGAAAATGTGTGGGTTTTTTTCACTCATATGGTGTTTACCACTCCCCCCCCCCCTTTTTTTTAAATAAATACATAAAAGCTTGTTAAAGCTGTTAGGACCACATGGAGGTGGTGTGTGCATGTACTACTGTTTCTTTGATCAGACACACAATATCTTCTGAAGAAATACAAAATATTTATTTTGTTTATAGGAGAAGCCACAACCTCCTAGGAGGCATATAGTAGAGTGAAAACAGGTTATTAAATTGAACTGAAGAAAGCATAATGCATGGTGGGTAATGCATATGGAAATATGCAGTTCAGAATATCATAGGTCAAGCTTCATCAGTTTTATCATCTGTCTTTCAATCCGCTGAAAGTAGCCATGATGACGGAACTCTAGAACTTAATTAGATAAGGAGCCTTTGAAAAATTCTGATGCAATAATGGTAAAATCTATATTTCCCACAAAATGCAATCACTGGATACAGTACTTATCGTCACTTTTGCCTTGGTTTGACACTGTATGGTGAATGGGCATCACTGCAATTTTCAGGTGTGTTCTTGAGTGCCTTGTGCTTGAGTCTTTTTTTCTTCTTTGCTTTTTCCACCCCCAAACATTTCTTGATTCTGGTCATGGAAAGAAATGTACAAATTCCAAAAGCTATGAAGCTGAACATAATTAAACATTAAAGTCTGTCAAAGTGGCAAGAAACAGGATTTAAGTATATTAAATTGTTTTATGTGTGAAATGATAGGGATTAGGGACAAAACAGCTCTGGTGGGGATATGATTGTCAACAATACAAAATGACCTGCAGTCAACATATGCAAACACAAAATCTAAAAAGAGGCAACGAATAAATAAAATAAGAGTTAGTCATCTCCAAGTCCAAATTTGCTTTATTCGGTTTAGCTGACACATGCAGCAGTCACAGTAATCTACTTTGGTACATTCATATATTGAAGCCCTTATGCCAAATATTAAACTTATTTGTATTTTTGAAAAAAATTAAATAAAAATGCATTTTCTGTTGTGGTCCATTTATGTCTCTCTTATCATTTTATTTATTTTTTTTCTTTTGAAAACAGGCAGGTTTGAAGATTCAGCCATTTTTTTAAATGCCTCCAAATGTCAGGTGTGTTTGTGGAAGCACATCAAGATGCACCTGCGCTCCGTGTTCGACTCAATTTTCCACATATTTCAAAAGAACACATGCCCGGGCCGCGCCGCTGTCATTTTGTTGAGAGTATTTGTGGCCCCGCCAGCAGACAAACACGTGGACCAAGATAAATGCAGCCAGTGCACACGGCGCAAAGAACCATGGAGCAAATATGGTTGAGACGTAGCTTGAGCCAGAGGTTTATTTATGTTTATTACCACCTGCTGGGATCAGAGAGTATCTGAGGCAGTCATCTCCTCCGTTGAAGAGACGCTGGGTGTAATAAATGCAAACCTGGATGAATGTAGGACAGGATGCTGTCGTCTCCTTGTCTTCCTCCCTTCCTTAACACCTTGAATCTCCCTCAACAGAACAGGGCGCACTTTCTTTTATACTGCCTTCCATTCATATCTCCCTTTGGAGTGCAATGTAAAGTGGATTACTGGCTCCAAGAGTGCTAAACAGCTATAAGAAGCATATGTATATATTCTGGTGGCGAGGATTCATTTTACATGTAAGAAAAATGAGACTAAATAAAACTCCATAATGCTGGCATTAGGCAAATGTAAGAACACTGTGTCTCTGTTAGGCTTTCTGTGCTGGTGAGTTTCTGTATAGGCAGCATATGAGATGTCAGCAGTTTGCAGAATATAAAGTGCCCCTCTGTAATGAAAGGCTTGAAGATCATAGGGAGTTTTTTTTTTCTTTTGCTTTTTAATATTTGCTTAGTTCTGCCTTCCTCCCCCCCTCCTCCCCCCCCTTTTTTTTGCTTTCTCAATAATAAAACTGGCTGCATTCACACGGTTTACTGCAGTCTGTTTTCCTCTTTTTGCAGTTTGACTTTGCTGTGAAACACAACTGTGTAGTTTTGCTTTAAAATGCAATTAGATGTAAATCTCACTGACTACAGTTTCCCACTAATTCCTCAAACTGTAATCATTCTTCTGCTGTAATTCTTAAAGAACGCTGATGCATACATGATTGTCATTATGTCATCGTACTGTGATTGAGTTTTCTTCCAACATTCCAGTTAAACCCAGTGTGGTCGTATTTACCACACCAAGATCTCCTTAGTTTTTGCCTTTTTGAAGCACTTAAATCTTTATGGTGAGCAAAAAAAAAAAAAAAAAAAACATTTGATCAAACCATTCCCCAATATACATAGGTAATTTAGCAAAAAGACTGAAATCTGTTAGTTTGGACTAAGTTATAAAGCTGTTTCAAGGGCCTAAAAATGATCTTAAACTATAGCTAGTCAATAACTAAATGAAAAAATTGTGGTAATCCTCATGGGGATGGTCAACCTACCAGTTACTGTAAGAGTACTGACAAATGATCCAGGTCGTCACAATGTAGAATCCAAAAGAATATTTGAAGCTCGATGAGGCTCACCTGCTTAATTTAAGGTCCGTGTTTCTTATTCAACATTTAAGAGTCTGAGCAAAAATGGCATCAATGCTTGCCAAAAAGGAAACATCATACTACCAGTTGAACACAGTTGTGGTAGGCTGATAGTCTGGGGATGTGTTGTCTCTTCTGGAGTGACCTAGTCAAAGTCTAGACCTGGAGTTAGTCCAAGTCTTAGTCCAAGTGTTGGGCTGTGTCATTATTTATGGCATCTCAATGTTGAGATGCCACAATGTCTCAATCTGGTGGGATGACATAACTTTTATTCCTTGAGTGCTAAAAGATGGACTCAGTCCTACTGTAGCATTAAAAAGACAACTAAAACCTGCCATAACCAGTCAGACATAATGACTCATACTTGGTTAATTACATTTGATCTCATGGTTCATTTTAAAATTTGCAACTGAGACATATAAATCAGATGTCATTTGGCCTGATATATAGTTGTTCATTCTGTTGATTTACTTTAAGAATATGTGGTTGGTTCCTTACCTTGTGGAGTTTGAATCTCGAAAGTGTGTGTTCTCATGAGTTTCCTCTAGATATTGAGATTTTCTTCAAAAGACACAGCATGCACTGTTAGTGTGAGTGGTCACTCTAGGAATGGGCATTTTATGCACGTGCTATTTGTTGATGATTTGATTTAGTTCTCTCTGGAAGATCATTGCATCCAGAGACTGCTTTCACCCAACTTTCCAAATTGATTTTCTTGATCATCTCATCCGTTACTTTTAAAGATTCTGAGTATCAACTTTTCAAAGCATTGTTTAAAACAGTCAGTTTCCTTGTGCTTTTCAGTCCACCTTTCACCAGTCTCCCCATAGTGTGTGTACACACATTGGAAACCTCTGGATATTGAATGAATTGAATGAAATTTGGTCCAAATTTGAACCGAAAATAAAACTAGTTTTGTATCTTCTGAAGTCTTTGCTGTATTTTCTTATCAAGTGTTTTCTTCTTCATGGACAAATGTGCAGTTAAGCAGCAAATACCTTCATGTTTTCCCTTCTGATTTATTTCAAGTACTTGAGCATGTTCTCTTTTCTTTTTTTTCTTTTTTTTTTTTTTTTGGTTTGGTATTGGAATAAATCCAGGCTGAACATTTGGCTTTGATGTTGCAAGACTGAAACTGAAATCAGGAATATCACTGGGGTTCTCAGATGTTGAACGCACAGTAAGAAATTCTTGCCTACTTTAGCTTATGGCATCATAAAAGCAACGAAAAACAGTTTGATGCTCTGCACACTTGATATTTCTTCGAGGGGGTTTTGACACTTGAGCAATAAAAAATGGACTAAAGGGCAGGAAAAGGAGCGTGACATGCATTCTTCCACTGCTTTTAGCCATTTAGGCGGATTATCTGCAGTGGGGAACACTGATAGTAGACGCATTCTGTCTGTGCTGTGCCGTGTTGCCTCGCTTACACCGAAAGCTAGAGTCAGCTGTGAAGCATTCAGCTTGCTTCCCAATTATCTCGAACTGAAGTGCGCGCGTGTGTGACGGTGTGTGTGGTTTTGTACTTCTACAGTCGTGGGGGCCTGCTGTACTTGTGGAGCCCATAAGCTTTGAGGAGGGCCGACTGGGCGGATAGTCGGAGAGGCTATGTTTTGGTAATGGGATGCTACAAAGAGAAAAAGGAAACAAGTGCGTGCACGTACGCTTGCGTGTGAGAGGAAATTCAAAGGGATTTTAACATGCTGATTTGAGGCATCTGTTTCACTGCTTTGGCCAGGACTTATTAAATCAGAATATGCTACAGCATGTGTACTCTTTCCACCTTGACTTGTTTATTTATGGTCTTTTTGCAGAAACATCTGTTGGCCATCCTACAGAGCTATACAGACATTTTTCTTTTCTGCAGACGGAGATATCTTATAATCTCTACTTATTTGTCTTAGTTCTTTATTGGTATTTTTTCTTATCCATTAAAAGCCTCATGGAGTCGATCTTGCTACGGTTTAAACTTAAGTCATCCTTGCATTAAGTGCTTAGATTAAAGATATATAAAGTCACTCTTAGGCTGTTTAACACATATCGGGAGTAACTATCTCATCAGCTTCGACTCTTCTTTAAAGGAAGTTGTTTACCTTTCCATTTCTTTTCTCTCCACTGTGCAGAACTAATGAGAGAGACAAGGGGGGTAAAGTCACAGCACGAAGGCAGGCAAATGTGACCTTTACCAGCATCCCGTCTCCTTACCATCTCCCTCCCTCTCCATTTTTGGCTCTTGATCTCTGAATATCTCTGGAAACTTCCTTTGCAAGCTGTGCTCTTAAGGGGGTTAGGTTTTTGCAGGTTGGGGGGTTAAACACGTGGGATGGGAGAGGTGTAAGGAAATGCTACGCTAAAGGTCACAGACGCCTCCGCACCCATCTGTATGCTCAGGAGAAAAAGGCAACTTTGTTTGTTTTAGCACTTTATATAAACTAATAATAGAAGTTGAACTGCTGTATTCATTTAGATACACGCGTCATATAAAAAGAGATTGGAGCTTTGTGACAGTCACTCCCAAACATTTTCTTTATCTTTAAGTCACTTTATGATTAATTTAGCAGTTGGATGTACAGCTGATCTCAATTTGGAGAACCTATTCTGACGCAGGTTCCAATTTTCTGGCTGATGTCTTCAAAAGTTGCAAACTGTTCTTTTCTCATGAGATCCCATTGAAACTGAGAAGTACACCAGTTCCTCCGAAAGCAAAATGCTCACATCATGATGCTGCCACCTCTTTACGTTATGTATGTAGGGTTTTCAAACTGCATTTCTCCTCCAAATGTAAGGATGTAATTTTTACTAAAGCAAACACTTCCATTTTATTTTTATCAGACCACAGAAGATGTCTAAAAAAAAATCAAAATTCTTGATGATATTCATACAATTCTCAAACTGTTTAACCATCAGAACTATTTCCAGATATCATGCTTAATTTTTTTTTTCGGTGATGTCATTCTAAGAAGCCACATGTTTACAGTCTTTCCTTAAAATGCATCCAAAGGCTGCATGAACGTTTACAAATCCCACCGTTGATAATCGATCTGCATCTATTTGTGTGAGTGCATTGTTTAATTTTATTTTAGTTTTCATTCTTTGCCAAGCCGAGTATCTCATTAGTGGTCTCATGTTGAAGGGTCAAACCCGGCTTTTAACCTTTGACCGATCGGTCAACCTCTCTAGTTCTCCAGTTAACTCCGGGCTGCTGACCCCTGTACTAACAAGCTGATCTCCCTGCAGCAATGACAGACCTGTCCTCTGCTCATCAGTAAAGGGAAGATTCAGTCGTAGCCACGGGGGCCTCCGAGCCCACACCCCCTCCTTCTGCACTTTACTATTTTAATTACCTCAGCTGTGCCCAGAGAACATCCCGCTTTGTCGTCTACTATGGTTTGATATAACGGATGTCTTTTCAGTTCAAATCTGGATGCTTTAAGATTTTCATGGGATATACATATATTATACGTACCAAAGTTATGACCTCAGCTGGAAAGATTCTAGATGCAGGCGTCTTCAGATTCCAGTTTCTGTAGGGGAGCAAAACTTTCTCAGACTTTCTCCATCAGTGGAAGTCTCCTGTAAATTGTAAATGTTTTATTGGATGAGCAGCTCCATCAGGCAGGCTAAGACATGTGTCACTGTAGATTTCACAGATGGCCCCTTCCAGAACTGTGGGACAAACACGCACCACCCTGGAGTGTGACTTGGATGAGTTTCTCTTTCTCATGAAAAGGCTGAGGGGCTGCCTTGTTTGAGTTTGCTATATGGGATTTGTTGGTTGCAAGATGCTCAGATTCATTTGAGCTTCACACCGGCTGCAGTTCCTTATTTTCTGTTAAAATAATAAAAAGGCAAGGGAGATGAAAATCTAAAAATGTTTTACATTTGGATTGATAAGAACAAGCTGGTTTCGTATAGATCCTTTTGCCTCAAAACATTGGTACACATTGTAGGATCGGTCGTATATTTTATTGGGATATTATGTGATTGATCAACATAAGGTAGGACTTAACTGTGAAGAGAAAGAAAGAGATAGATAGTTAAAAAAAAAAGAAGTAAATGGAAATCTGAAAAGTGTGCTATGGATTTTGCTAAGTAAAGAAAAAATAATTAAAAATTAACAACCCTGGCAGATTTAGGTTTAGAGTAGTATTTCATTTTGCCAATCATGGTTCAGCATTGAATGAGCCATTGTCCCCAACTTGAATCCGACAGAGAAACTGTGCAGCTGGACAAATTTTAAGATGATGGCATGGAAACTTTTTAACCTCAGAGAATTGGAGCTCAAAGTTGATCTATTGGGCTGATTGACCACTGTATTCTTTCTCACCACACTCTCATCTCCATACGGACTTTGTACATGTAGATGCCGCACATGCTTTCAAGTGTGAATACTTTTAGCACTTGTGTACCTCACTAGACTGTCTGCTGCGATTGAAATAAAGACTGGTTGCCTAAGCCACTGATTCAATGCATTTAAATGTCATAAATTCCAACATATGGCCACTGTAAAGTCAAGGTGGTCGTCTCCCAGCCAGTTGCCTTTTACCCTCCAATAGGAGACTAATGGGTTGAGATGGGCAGAAATTATTTATCTGCTGTTAAATTATTAATATATGGAGATTGTGTATTGTTTTTCTAATCATATCAACCATTTTATGAGCTTTTGACCAACTCATCCATATACAGAGATGTAGAGTTCAGGATCTAGGACATGATTTGAGAAACTGGAATTCAACCTGCAAACTTCAGATCTCTACTGTTCTTCCCCACAGACACATTATGAGTTTAAAAGCTAACTTTCTGTGCGGGTATTAAGAGCGTCCCTTGAAAATACTGTCTTTCCACAAAGAAACCATTTCAACCATAAGAGGCGGATATACAACTTCAGCTCATTAGTGTCTTTCTGTTTGTGTTTTGTCCAGTGTGCCCGTGTCTTGGTTTTCAATGCTTCGTTTGCAGTTCCGTACTCGAGCTCTGTGGTCTCTTCATTTGTCACACTTAGAAGTGAAACCTTGAGTGCACCACGCTTTGGGAGCCAAGCAGAAATCACACACGCGCGTGCACACGCGTGTACACGGATACGTACAGAAACGCTTAGCAAAGACTGATGACTGGATCGCAAAGAAATGGAGTAAAATACAAGATTTCAGTTGCAGTCGGATGCTGTTGTGATGTTGGGTCTGAGTTTCCTGTTGCTACTGTTGGCTATTTTGAGAGGGTAAAAACACTGGACTTATATTTTCTAGGAAACAAAGTTTCAGGTTTCCAAAGCTTTGGACACTTTAAAAGCTTCATTTTCCTGCTCGCATCACAACCTGAAGTCAGAGCCAGAAAGCTGAACCCCGCTCTAATCTCTGGCTCTTTTTTTGTAAAATGTTGATGGAAGTTGAATTGGCCGAGTTTTCTTTCTGCCCTCCTTCATCTTTCCCCTTCCTCCCCGTTTCTTTCACCACTACCATCGTTAATTGCTTCCCCCTCCACCTGCCTGCGCTTGATTTCCACCTGTCTCTTTGTGTGATGTGATTAAAATGTAAAACGCAACAGCAGACGGGGCCGCTCGCGCGCTCGGCTCCTCCATCATGCCTTATTGCGCTGGGCCTTGGCTGTTTTGCAGGCAGTGCTGAGGGAGTGCGCGGGGGAAGATTGAATAGGTCTGTGGCTTAGCGCGCTATTTGCTCTAATGCACGGCGGGCATGAAGGCTATCGGGGAGATTAATACCATTTTGGGCTGTTTGTATCACTGGCATTTATTCTCTCCACAGTCCCAGTCACTGGAGGGTACTTCCTTATTCCGGCATGCCAGGCCTGTTTACCTACCAACTATATGCTGCTCTTGGCCGTAATCCATTTCCTCCTCTCTCTCCACCTCTATGTATGGCTTTCTCCATCTTCTCCTCCATATGTCTATACTTTCCTATCCTTTAATCATATCCTCTCTGTCTCATGTCCTTCCTCTCTTTTTTTGGAGCCTGAAGCACCAATCCACTCTGATCTTTGAGAAATGTACAAAAAAAGAGGAAAGGCCGGAGAATCTGCAAAGAAATGAAAACGCAAGCAGATTTTCCATTGCAGATGTAGCAGAAACTAACAAAGCGATAAAAAAAAAATTCTCTATATATATATATATATATATATATATATATATATAATACATTTTGTCACCTCTTTTTCAGCTTACTCCATAGGGAGGAATATACCTAATCAAAAATTGGCTCGACTGCCTCCTTCATCTACACATTGCTTTGATAGCATTAAGGATGGCAGCCAACTCTGAGCAGGTAAACAGTGCAGAGACACCCGGCTCCGAGATTTAATTCACACTGCTGAGATAAATAAAGTTGTCAGCCACGTAAGAGAGCGCGCGCGCTTGCTGGTGGGGCCAAGAGTTTGTGCAGATTTACTCCCGCACCAACCTAAAAACATCAAATGGTTTCATTCATTTTCATTTCTCACCAAACACCCTGAGCCTATTCCTTTCTGCAATGCAAGCATTCTACAAATAGCCCGCCATCCTTGCCCACTCCCTGTTTCGAAAATAAATTTTGGGTATACTTCTAGGGTATCGCATATGAACCCCACCACCACCCCACTGCCCCACCGCCTCCTTTGGTTTCAATTTACGGTCATATTTCCGTGGGTCCTGCGAAACAGAGCGGATTTGGTGCTTGGGGTGCAATAGAAGAAGCATTAAATCCCCTGCAGTTTTCTCATCAATCACGTGTTTGGGCCCTGCCAAGGCGGGACATGTTAACGGATTTCACACTAAAACTCACTCAATATTGCTGTACGTTCCCAGGGCTGTGCTGACACACACAGACACACAGACATGCACAACACACTTAAACGGCTTGAAACCAGGTATATACATAGTCTGTATAAGAAGTAGTGGTATCACTTTATTTGGAGGGGTGTGCATAAGACTGACATAATCCTGTCATAAACATGAGATAACACTTGTTATGTCATGACAGGTATTACATGAAGGAGTCTTTCTGAATGTCTGACTGTTGTCATGAAGTGTCATTCTGTAAATGACACTGTTAATGTAAAGTTTACACTTTTAATGGACTTTTAATGCCACCTTTAGTACAACTTTGTATTAATAGTGTCATTATTTACTATGGTGTTTACTATTATTTTATAACAGTCATAAACATTATTGAAGACTCCTTCATGTTCATAGCACGTGTTTATGACAGCGTCAGTCTTATGCACACCCTGTCAAATATAGTGTTACCAAAGAAACATTAGCTTTTGTCTTTTTTGTCCATTATCTCATTGGTTCCCAAAGATTTTCTGGGGCCCAAAAAAGAAAAAAAAAAAAAAACATCAACTGGACACACACATCGTTCAACCAGACATAAACCTATACACGTATTTTGTTTTCAAACTCCACTGAAGTTTATTTCACACTTCAGTTTGCAACAAAACACACTACTAATCATCTTTACACTTCTGTGTAACTGTTCTTTTTTTTTTTTCTTTAAATTTTGTGATTTGGAAATTCTAATGTTTTTGGTATCATTGCACAAACTTCTCTTAATGGTTTGCTGAAATTTGGGCTTGTTATTTCAAACAGAGCAGGTGTAACAGAGTCAGATTTATAGACTAATCTGCCCACACAGTTCAAGAACTCTTCGTAAAACATCATTTTCATGGCGTTTATGCTTGTGTTTCTTTGTTTGAACAGGTAAATGTGATGCCTTCAGGCTTCTGGAAGACCAGACATGGACCTACAATTATTTTCTTAATATCTTAACTGATTCATTTGAATTTTCCCAAAATGTCACTCAACAAAACAATGTACTCTAGTTGTGTCCTTTAAAATAAATCCACATTCTCAATAAACTAATTCAAATGTTGTGACGTAACCAATGAAAAGGCCACAAATCTTTCAATATTCAGGAATTTTGCAAATGAAAAAAATATTGTAGTAGTTTCAGCTGACCTAAACCTGGGAGTACTTTCTGATTTTACCAGCAGACACCATGAAAAAGAAGTACATTAATTTTAATGAAGCATAGGTGAATATCTTTTTCTGCAATATGTTTTTTTCCCAAGTGTGAATACATAAAAAATCTAGTTCTTAATTGAGGTGTGCAATTCTTGTCATATCTCTCCAAAGAGCTCTCTCTCTCTCTCACTGAAGTATGCAGGTGAGAACGCTGTAGATCCACTCCAAAAACACATTCTGCTCTTGCAGTCTTATCTCCACTCCAAAAACTGATGTGTTTCTCAATGATGGCAGGCCCGTGAAACACATTTGGGAACACTTTTTTTTTTTGCCTACACTTTCAGATGACACATCATGCATCTTTAAAACACCCGACCGGTAAACGGTACACAAACACCTTCAGCAATTTCCTGTCTCCTGATCAGATCTAAGCGCAGCTCGTGGGTCGCCAGTCCTCCTGAAGGTCTTCGCTTCTCTGACTTCCAGCGTAGGTGGGCTGACTTTATTGGAGAGCTGAGTAAATCCGACTGTGTGTGTGTGGGGGGGGGGGGGGCAGCACTCAGAGAGGTGACCAGATGGAGGCTACGGTAAACCTCCGC
>CAEFZX010004822.1:0-14339 GCA_903066825.1 Alfaro cultratus | reverse complement strand
GACACTCCCGATTTTATATATATATATATATATATATATATATATATATATATATATATATATATATATATTTTGATAATGCAATACAAAAACACAAAGTCTTGCCCAATATTTTTGCCTAGTTTCTGGTGTAAATATCTTAAAGTAAGGCAAAACTAACTTACAAGTAACTTTTCTGCAGGATGTAGAAGCTTGTTCTAAATCAATAATTCCTTAAAATTGATTTTTTAAAAAGTGTTAGTTCCTGTGGCAGATTTTTTCCAGTTATAACATGAAAAAAAAAAATCTTGTCAGTGTGTATCGTGTGCTGGTTATTGGTGTGTTGTCTTGACCAGAAATATTTTTTTGTATCATTCGCCACTAATAAAATATGAGAATACTCGGGTGTCTGTGGATCATTTGAATGTAGTTATTGAGTTGCAATAAAGACAGAAAGGAAGACTGAGTGAAGGTTTCCACACGGGCTATTACGTCATTCAGACATTTAAAAAAGAAAAAAAGAGATTTTATTATTCACAGAGTTAATTTTATTAGTGAAGAACTAAACTGCTGGGAGTTTTTCAGCTGGCCTGGAAGCACATTTTAATAGCCTTGAATCATATTGTGGGGTGGGGAAATGGAGTGGGAGCTCTGTGGGAGATGACTATCTGTCACTGAGCAATTCTTACAGAATTAAAGTTTTTACTGCATGTAGGTGACTATTCTCATTTTTTCCCCATCCAATGAAACTCTTTTACAACTTTTTTGCTCTCTGGGTTGGCTAAAGGCAGTTTAAACACCTACACATACCTCATGCCTCATTTTCTCTGTCTTAATTTACATCATGCTGCATATTTGTCCCCCTCTATGATTACTATTTCAGCCTTGGGAGTCACTGTTATAGCTTTGACTTTTACAGTGCTACACAAAGAGCTGCTATGGCTGCATCAACATCTGCGAGTGCTACGATAGTTTGGGCTAATGTTTTAATTGGTTCCCGAGAACACGGGGCAATCCAAATTGCTTTAGTGTCCCAGAGGCTTTCTCTCTTAATGAGATATTCTCCCCTCTCAGGATCAGAGGGGTCCTGACCTTAGTGTCGTCACCAGGATATTATTGTAGTAGAGTCCCCCTTCTCTGATAGAGCACACAGAGAGGTTAATGAAAGCAGAAGTCAAGGAGGTGTCTGTACACACATGGGGAACAGCTGTTTTCAGGCACACATGTCTCCGAAAGAGAGCAGAAATAGAAAGAAAGGGAATGTTCTCCACCTGTAGTTCAAACTTCTCCTGTCTAGGGCATTTCAACTCCAGTGAGCCTTTATCCTTCATCCCGTTCATACTACTCAGCAAACTCATTTATTCTCATAGCAGAGGACATTTAACATTTTTATACAATACCAAATTGTCTCTCAACATTCGCAGTTTATGCCAAACTGTGGCATCATTGCATCATTATCGGTTCTTTTTATTTTCTTAGCTTTTTAGTTTGTTCTACGGTAGCTCGGTTTTCATCATCCTTTCATCTTTTTTCTCAGTAGTTTGTTGAGTGTTACTAGTTTAGAGAGTTTGTTGAAAAAGTGTTAGGCTGTAAAGCTGAATTCCTTTTGTTAATAAACTCTTGTTCACTGGAGAAAAGTTGTGTAACGTCTTGCTGCACGTATGCCTTCACCTGTTGTTACTTTAAAACCTAAGCCATGTCAGGCAGGTATTTTTAGACAAAGAAAAGACTGAATTATTTGGCTATTACATCCCAGGTGGTGCCTGACGTGGTAATTTTGATCCAAATAATTAGTTTTCTTAATAATTACCATAAGCAATTATTTACAGCTATTAACAGCCAATCTACTGTTAAACAAGTGTCTTACACAATGGTGTCCACTGTAAACATCTTTAAATATTGTTTTGTTGTTCCCAGAATGTCTTAGCAATGCACTCTAAATATTTAGGAAAAGTACAAAATCCCAAAGAACATGAGGATAAAGTGAGTAAAAGCAGTGTTGACTGAAAAGGGATTTCGGTATGATGGCACATTTATGAGTTTTTCATATAACAACCTCTTTTGGATATAATAAAAAAGTGGAAGGTTACCCTTTGTCGCTATTATTTGAACATGTTTGAAGCTGATTAAAAGCACATAATTTGGGTTAGAAGCTGGTGCTTCAATCCCTAAGTGGTAAAATGGTCTTTCACAATAATAATGATAAAAAAAAATGCATGCCAGTAGTAAACAAAAAATATTGCATTAAAGAGACGTTTTTGTGAAGAAAGAGCTTTTCACAAGGTTTTGACAAATTGGAAATACACAAATGGAGGCAGATATAAATTTTTTATCTCTCTGCAAAGATGAAACAAAGACAGTGCAAAGCATTTGGAATCCTAATAAAAGAAATGCCAGCTTAGGACTTGCCAAAAGACATTGCCTGAAGTCATACCAGTTTTTGAATAACATTCTTGGAAAAAATGAAACGCTATATAAAGTTGCACCAAAACAACAGAAAAAAAAAAAAGTTTATAAAGAGTAACAAATGCATACATTACTCATCCTGCTGTTTACTGATGATGGGGCATCCAGCCAACTTCCTATTGATAATGTGCTGATGCAATCTGAGTTTCAAACAGCAAATGCAGCTTTCAGACATCATATCTAAAATCAAAACTCCGTCTTATTTGACGATAGTTCTGCATTGAAACATATACTTATCAGTGACCACTACTGCCCTGATTATGGCAGATCTGGGAAATCTGGAGGCCAAGGCAATATCTCAAACTCATTTCTGTGTTCCTCAAAAACATCCCTGGACCATTTTTTTGATTTTATTAATTTTTATTCACAGTTTATTTGATCTGTAAAGCCCCTTTGAAATTGTAAGTATGAGTTACAAAATAAGAGCAGTTGAAGACAACACTAATTTCAACACACACAAAAATGTACACAATGGATGTCATCAAAGGTCACAAAACTGTAAGCAAAATCAGCACTTGTCCAATGGCACTTTCCATTGTATAAAACATGCAAATCCTCAAATTCAAACAGTTGAATTTGGTGTATGACTACTTAAAATGATTCACATTTGTTGAAACTCACTCAGTAGAGCAAGTTGCTTCGAATAGGCCTGCTCTTGGAGGTGATTCTATGCATGGGAAGCAGAATATCTGAATCCCAACTCAGTACATGCCCTTTGGCACCTTTGTAGCAGGATGCATTATTCTGCTGAAATAGGCCAGAGATTTAAGGAAAGTCCATGTCCATGACAGGGTGTACATGGTGTAGCAAAGCTGTGGAAGGATGTATGTGTCCAAGTATCCTCCACATGAATGTCAAAGCACAAGGTTTACTTGGAGAATATTCCCCAAAACATCATACTGTCTCCACCATCCTCTCTTAAAAAAGCGTCAAACTCCAGTTCTTGAGGGTCGGCATCCTGCAACCGTTGTTGCTCAACAGGTCTTGCAGACTTTAAGATTGTCTTGCATTCTGACAGTTGTGGGTTTCCTCCTGCGACATGTTAGGCAGAGGCAAAAATAAAAGTTTGCCTAGCATTTCCCCTAGACAAAGTTGTCTCAGATGATTTCATTTTGAGCCTTTGTTTGGTCCTGATATTTTCCTTTTGCAGCTCTAAATGCTTCATGACCTCATATGGCAGCAGTGGTCTTCTCTCTAGAGTTTGTGTTCTGTCTATTCACACATGTTTCTTTCCTGGGTATTCCAGCTTCATCCCAGAATCCAACCAGGTGAAATTTAAGTTGTTTTGTTTCACTAAATACCCATTAATCATTATCTGCTCTGTCCAAAGTTTTGTTTCTCTCTACTTCCAACTATTTTTTTTCCCTTTCTACTCCTTTCTGTATTTTATTTTTTTAGGAATTTTATAGTTTTCTTTGCACTCCCTGAATTTGCCTACCAAATTAATCACTAGGTTCATTTGTGTGACTGCATCTATACCTGTCTTTCTGCAGTTCTTTAAGCAATTTTTTCAGACTGATTCGCAGCTTCACTGAGCGCTTGATCACTGTGGCCACTGGGGTGATCAACTGGCTTCGAGATTAAATCTGGCTTACAGCTACAACTGGAGACATTCAGTTCTCTCAGTTATCTTTGACTCATCTTGTGCCAAAAAAAAAAAAAAAAGTTTATCCAACCTTCATCTGACCTCCAGTTCTCACCAATACTTTCTTATTCTCCTTACACTCCAGAACTCATCCAATCTCCAACTCTCAAGAAAGCATTCTCATTAAAAACACATCTTGAAAATCAATACTGTTTTTTTATCTCATCATTCTGAACACCCTCCATATGCCATTTCTATTTCAACACACAGCATCAAGTGAGACAGGATCATTCACATTATTTCAAAGTCTGAGGTCAGAATCTTTTGAGTCCATCAAGCCATTAATTACAACAAGCTGAGATGTGGGCATTTCCAGGATGTAACTTCCAAGAATAAAAGAAAATCGTGTTGAATGTTGCTAATATTGCCTGCTGCTGGGAACTTCAACACAAAAGTTATTGTTGTGCAACTTTTAGATGCATCACTGTTCCAAGACGCTGGATAAATTTGCTAAATTATCTCCTCAGGCTGGATTTCAGGTGACTTTCAATGAACCATTCATTTGTCATCTAAAAGTTGGAGGACAACTCCAGCTTTGTCTCAAGGATTGTATTGGAGACCCCTGGTGTGTTGACTTCAAATATTTGAGAATCAGTGCTTCTACCAAGAGTGCTTGTGTGCATGGTCGGTCTGATTTGCCCCAGTATTGACTACAAACTGGTTCATTTCAGGAAAACAGTCAGCAAGAGAGCTTTGGTGTGCGTGTGTCTTTAACAACCAATGAACGTCGTGATGAAGTGGGCAAAGACTCAACAGATGAATGGACTGTAGCTGTGGATGGTTTTACCAAGAGTAACACCCAATTGCACATCAAAAATATGCTCGTAATATTTAATAATAAACATCTCACACCTTATTTTATGAGGTTGGAGGTCAATGTTCCAAGAACCAGCACCAAGCATCCCTTTTCTCATATTCTTAATTTAAAAGAGTCAATAGTGTTGATGAAACTCTAGTCCTTGGTTTTTCTGTAAATACAGTAAGATGTATCCAAAGTGTCATTCAATTCAGATGGATTCTGGTGATCACAATTTGCAATTCCCTTTATAAGCACTGATGGTTATGAATAGAAGCCTTTTGTCTTATAAATCTCAAAAGTTTATTCTCAGCCATTCATTGGTCAGTGAGGAGGAGAAGACTGAGAAAAAAAAAATAAAATAAAAAAAATAAAAACAGCTTATGTCCTTCACCTGTGGTCACCAATTGATAAACAGAGCCAGACAAATGAAAAAGAGATTACAATCTGCATGGGCTGTCAGTGTTGAGTGGGTGCATTTCCTTTTCGGTCTCTTCCATGTGACAATGGAGAGAAGAGAAAGGGGAAAAGAATGAGAAAAGGGAAGACAGTTGCATGGTCACACTGGGCCTTGGGCCAGTTTTCATGGTTCAAAGGGACTTTTGTTTATACCAATAATGAAAAAGAGATATCAAAGATATGGAAAGCAGTTCTGCTCTCCTGATAGGAGCATGTATGACACAAACCGTATTCCTGCCAGCAAAGCAGAGATACGGCAGATATCTAAATGCTGAAACGTTATTCTGGCTGCCTCGGGCGCTGCAGCTTCACCTCTTCCATGCTAAGTCCTCTTTTAAAACCAGCTAAATCAATTTGATACAGCTTGTTTGCTCCCCTCAAGGATCTCTTACAGAATTAACTAGTGATTCTACCTAGCAATATATTCCACACAAAAAACCTCATATCAAGGAAAAAATAAAAACTTAAATATTCTAATAAGATGTTTAAGAATATTGGCCTTTTTACTCAACTATGCCATGGAGGAGAGGTAGAAATAGAGTAAAGCAAACCTTGTTTCAGACTGAATGTGATATTTTTTTGTTTTGCAGCATAGTTTATTTAATAAGGCATCTATACCCTTTTTAATATTTTAAAAAAGGGTTTTGTCCCTATTAACTAAATTTTGTTGCTATTCTGGTATCATTACACTTTCTGCAAATTATTGGTTCCAATAAATCAATGCAGTCGTGGTAAAGATGACTTGTGGATTAATCCAGTCTTCCTCAGCAACAAGACTTATGAACCTGTTACGCCCATGTCTTTTGTACCTGCTGTATTTTTTGTTCTGGGTTGCTTCTTTGATGGATAGGCTGATTTGCTATGTTCTCCATTACTGTTATTCACTAGCTGAGAAAGGCTGATTTGCAGTCACCATGTTAATTCAGTGAGGATCCCATTATTTTCCCACAGCCATTTTTAGTGTATCCGATTTGTGTGATGTTGATAAAATTATGCACATCTTTGCTTATATCCAAAATTATTGGCACCTTAGGTAAAGCCCTAAACCTTAAAAATAACTTGTGCAATAGTTAACATAATTGACAAGAAGGGCTGCTAGCTACTGAATGATTTTCTGAAACCTGTTTTAAGGATTTACAGACTTTTAATGAGCTGAGCCACAACCTGTTTGAGTTTAAACATCCTTTAAAATGAATTGCCTTCTCCGATTTTGTCCCCTGACCTCGATTCTTCTTTTTGCATTTTGAAGCAGCATGAAATGCAAATACTTATTTCTTTCACAGCTCAAGGTTTTGATCAGGAGTATACATCCATTTAGCTCCAGTTTGGACATATTGTCTTCTGTTCACAGGAGATCATTAAAGAAGGGGGTGAGAGGTGAGCATATTAAGTTTGAGGTAGGTTATGGTGCAGCAAAAAAAAGGTTGATATATTGTAAAGATTTTCACAGATCATTATCTGAGTGTGTGAAAAGCATAGTGGACATTCTGCATGCAGTGATTCACAATGGTGAAGGTGAGTGAAGACATCCTATATCATAGCGTCATTTTGAAGAGGCGTGGTTATCTTTTCTCCCATAAAGCTGAAACTTGACGGAGAAAAGAAATCACTGAGAATGAGGGGGGGAAAAAAAGGCATAAGACATGAAGCAAGGGAAAGTTGAATATTCCTGGCAGGAACCTTCTGCCTCAGCCGACCCTATTGTCTCATAATCTAGAAACGCTTTTCGCCTCATCGGTTCTTTATCGTTGCATATCATGACGGGGGCTGAGCAGATGTGCCATGTGAGTGAACCAGCATTTTCCTTTCTGACTGCGTTTGTTCATTACAGTAGACTTACTGTGTGGGTGCAGTCACTGATCCACTCAGAGACGCTATGCCAGGGACATTCATGTCATATAGCCGGTCTAGAGAGTCATTACAGAGTGTAGCGCAGGGCTGTGGAGCAGCGCTCAGTCTGTGCTGAAACTCAAAGCTCTGACCCAGATCCCAGATGGAGAAGGTTTTTCATGTTCTCACTCTCTTTTTAGAACAAAGGCTCATCTAGCCCTCAGATATATGCATCGGTTTCATTCAAATGTGCATTTCCACCATTTTCTTCTAGCGTCGTGTTTGAGGTTTTGCTGATATAAAATTCCTATAGAGGATGAGTGTGCTTTCTGGAGTCTCACTGATGAAGGGCTGCCAACCAGCCTTTCGGTTGCTGCCGCAATTAGTATAAACCTAAAAAAGGGGGAAAAAAAATAAATGTTAGCATGAAGATGACTGTGTCTTTAAACAACCAACTCATACACAAGCTTCTTTAATCAAACAATTTCATTTTCTTTTTCCACATTAGTGCCTTCTCTAACATTTTTCTCCTTTTGAAGGAAACCCCTTCACTCTTCTGTCACTCTCCCATGATTCTCCTAATCTTGTGGAAAAATTAAATTAACATAAAATCAATTAATACATTAATTAGCCTTCTTTAATCACACTAACTGGGGGAAAACGTTATACTTTCAATTATTTATTCCATAATTAATAGACTTTAATTAGCCCAGCTGATATCAATGTTAAGCACCACAATGTTCTTTGCAGGTCCAGTGGGCGGCTGAGGCTCGTAAAGAGTTGGACCAACAGCAGGTCTGATGATTCCCCAGGAAACCAAAAGTACAATGGTGTGGTGATATCAATGCTGACATGTCGTGCTAATGGGAATATGGCCTGTCATTTAAAAAAAGTAAGAAAACGTCTGCTGTGGATTGATTCTTAACATGTTAATTACATGATATTTCACGCTTCTGGGAAAGGAAGACACTATCACGCCTTTTTTTTGTGAGTCCTGCTAATTGTCAGGTGATATCATCCAGAGTCTTGGTGTAAAATGACTTATTTTAAAAGCTCATTAAAGTATATTTAGAGGCAACATACAGCAATCAAATGATTAAACTGATTCGTCATTTTATCAAAGATAAATTAAGAAAGCACTTCTGTCTGCATTTTAAATGTGTCTTTATTGAGATGTTAAATGATGCGTTTAAAACACTGTGCAACCCACAGTGACATGAAGAAATATGCAAGTATGTTTTTCCCTTTGAGGATTTTAAATGACCTTTAAATGTTTCGGATCACGGCACAAATTCTATAACTTGAATAAATACTAAAAGCAATTTTCAAACCTTACAAACCAACCTGAACATTTGTGAAATAGATTTCACCCTCCTAGCTAGAGCCTGAGTTATTTTGGTTGCCAATCAATCCAGACCTGCTAAATCAAAGTATCAATTCAACAGAAGGTGGGTTCTAAGACCTAAAGAACAAACACTTCATAAACACATGTAAAGACTAATGAAAAGGGTCTCAAAGACATTAACCTGTATCGGAGCACAGTGAGAGCCATGATCCATAAATGGAGGAAACATAAAACACTAAACGTCGTTCAAAGGTTCAGTAACACCTGTATCTAACAGACATGTTTTTGGACTGTGTGAGGAAACAAGAATATGATGTGTGAGGAGAAAACATGTGAAGCTTTAGTTAAAAATGCCCCACTTAGGACTCATTTGTGAAATAAGATTATGCATGTGTGGGACAAATGTAGGGGTCAAACAGTGTAAGGTTTATGAAATATTTCACGTTACGAGTTAGGTCAAATTACATTTTCTTGAGATTTTGACCTGGCCAACTTCTACCAAACAAAAAAAAAAAAAAACTGCAACACTTTAGTTTATGCCACAAAGTGTTGAATGCACGTTATTTCAGTGGTTGCTACCTTATTTGTTGAGTTGTACTTCTTTAAGAAGAATTGTACTATTGCAAGTTTATTTGTTCTTTTGTGGTGGTTTTTATGACATTTCTCTGAAACACATTATGTTTTTGCTGTGTTTTCAAGGTTTCTCAAGACTTACACAACAGAGCATGGTCTGTCAGCTGTGCTCTTTGCAGGATTATATGTTAAAGCATCTGTTAAACTGTTAACACCCACAAAAAATAGTCTGTCAAAATGTGGGACAGGGAAAAAAAAGTCTTACACAATCCCACACATACAGGAACACCAGGTCATATTATGGAAATTTCAAGTTTTTTAATTCTTGTTTGAGGGGCTTCCAGTATCTGGAGAGTGTTCATCTTTTTCTCACTCTCTGGCTGTCTCTGTTATCTAGCTGCTGGGAATGCAGCTGAAGGTGATATGGCAGCTAATTAGCTGAATTATCAGTGACCCCGTTAACAAGCCCATCATTTAAAGCCCCACTTCTCCTCTGAGAGTCCAGCAGTCCTGCTTGGAGTCCCCAGAGTGGAGGGAAGGAAGAGAGTAAATGAGAGAATAAAGAGGAGAAAGATGGAACGACAGACATTGATAATTTAAATAAAATGGGGAAGGGGAAAAAATATGCGATGGAGGTGGAAATAAGAAAAAAAAACATAGCACAATGAAGCAACTGCTGCTATGAACAGACATGTGAGAGATTGAATAACGTTTAATAATACAGAAAGCGAACTTGGAGAATCTATGGCAAAGCAGAGGAAATGGAGCAGTTTGTTGCTGATGGCTTAATCTGGGAGCGTTTTCCAGGGAAAAGAGCAATAGAGTAATGAATAAAGGATTTGTGTGTAAATGAGGATGGACAGCTGAGCTCCTCCTGTGCAGTTCTCACCTCTGTGTCTCAGAGAGCCCACAGCATACAGATGGCGCTGCTAATTACACTGCAAAGTGAGAGGGTCAGTTCGTGCTTCCTCATGTTACAAAATCCAAACTGAAATTATGCAATGTTAATGTTTGTTTCAGGATTCCTGCTAAATGCATCTGTCAGGTTTCTCTGTGGATGCAAAATGGCATCTTTACATCATGTAGTAGGAGAGGCATGTTTTCATATGGATGCTCTAGTTAAACCTCATTTTTGTTATGAACTAACTGGTTAAACCAACAAAACATCACACTCACCATTGGTTATAATATAGAGATTGATTGGGAAAGTGAGTGGGACGGTACTAGCAGACCAGGACTGCTTTGTGTCACTTGGCAATTATAAATATGGATAAACAAAAATCCCATTGGTGTTATGAGCCACACCTGTTTGTGTTTTGGCTGATTGCACTCACTTGTTTCCAGCTGACCTCTGTGGTATTTAAGTGTGTTTCCTCTTCACTGGTCTCGTTACTTGGTGTTCTCAGTTAGTCTTCATCCTTGGCTCTTGTGTTCCTTTGGAGGTGACTATTATGCAGTTTATTAAATTATGAACTCTTCTCACATGTCCTGTTACCACCACAAAACATCACAGTCTGACCAGACCAACAAAAACAACAAGGTAACTGGGCTTGGATTGATCACAATGTATGAATATTTCCATCATCAGCTGTAGAAAACCTCTCACTGGGCTGAGGAAGAGGAGCAGTGATCGCCATTCCTGGCCTGAAGGTTGGAGATCCCTCCTCTAGCAACTCTCATCCTCCATCCCAGACCAGAACTCCTCCCCAGGAGAGTGGACACTGGTTTTAATGGTGTAGCAACTTCCCGACAACTAAAACTTGTTCCACAAGGGTCAGCCAAGCTCCTTGGTGCCAGGTGATGCCGCCGTCAATCTCCACAGCATTTGAAAGTTCCTGAAAGCACTGTGGCCTCCGACGTTTCTTTCCATGAGTTTTATTTTGAGTTTTCTTATTGGTCCTTCTAAGAGATTTTTAAAGCTTCAGAGGTTCTCATTGTTGCCAAGCATCACTGCTTCCAGACAAGTTTCTCTGTGAGTTATGACATAACCAGGACGACCCGCCTTCTGAATGTGCCCATATAGGACAACCTCTGGGTTTTTTTATAATAAAGCTCAGGCTTAGTGCAAAATACCAACAACAAAATGGATAAAATGCCTGTTTGATTAAAAAATTAACTAGCTACAGAAACTTTATATGTGGGACTAAAACAAAGCTAAGATGGTGGCTGCAACAAATGCAAATTATTAATATACAAGTAACCCATTTAGTTACATAACTCTTGTGATTATGCATGCATAATTGTACTTGTTGCTGAGGGAAGTGAAGAAAACCTGCTGTGAAAGATTTGACTTAAAGGAGATCTTTTGTTCACTCCTTTTCTCCTCTTGGCTGCTTATTGCCACATGCACAGCCACATTACACACTTCAGTACCAAAGCACTAGCTAACCTAGAGGTCACTCATCTCTACTGTCAATCAGCAATATTGAATAACAGATTATTTAAGGAAATAATAATAACTTCAGATATTGCAACATATGAACTGTCTTAACTTCCTCTAGTTGTCAGATGTATTTAGTTTTCTTTTCATGAGGAAAATGAACATAATTTAGAGATCTGCAACATGTTTTATAAAAAAAAAAAATAGATGCATTTAGAATCATTTTATGCCTTATAAAAAAAAAAAATCTCCTGGTTTAATTTAAAGGTAGGAAATCTACAGGAAAACAACTGTTAAGGTTTTTGCTATCTTTGAAAATCATAAAAAATAATTCAGCGAATAATAAATGGATTTTTTTTTTCTCAATAAAATCAATAGTGCCATTAGGAATATTCTATTAAGATTTGCTTCATTTAGCTATTATGCGATTACTTGACTGAATAAAACAATTTAATTGAAAATGGCAAATTAATTTAATTTTGTTGCCACCCTGTGTCTAGTTTACTGTTCTAGACACATTACATTGCGCATTATCAGTCATTGTATAGTGTGTATGAATGACAACATTGTGCGCCAAGAGCTCTGCAGCAAAATGTACAACCATTTCAGAGTTACATAACAACGGTTATTTACTAAGAACCGCAAATGTCATTAAAGTTTTCAATGAAAGAAATATTATTTTAAATGCATTTCCGTCTGGGTTTTATGTACTGTGACTGTAAGCAAGGATTGCCTGTCAGTTTATGGTTGCTTATTACTAGCTTTTATTATAAAGTATTACAACTCTGATGTTTTTTGGAAGAAGAAAATCACGCACGCACACGCACCCACACACAAAATCAGTTTAGCTCAGAAGGGCTTTTATGAGTCTAGAAATAGTACTTGAAAAGTGACCAAAATAGATTACTGCAGGCACAAATGCCTGGAGTATCTGAGCATAAACACATAAACTCACCATACTGTTTTCTTATACTTATTTATCAATCTTAAGGAGGCAGGCAGGAACCAACAGTTGAAATTTGTAACTAAAAAGGACATAAGGAACAAAAAAAAGCATGTTTTTAAAGCACATTTGTTTCATTTTTTCATGGGTCTGAGCTGGTCATCAAATGAAACTTCTAAACATTGAAGGAACAGGTCATCAAAGAACACCATCAACAATCCATGAAATGTATAAAATGGTGCTGTCATATAAAATTATACTTTTTTTGCTTGGTACATGATGCAAATGGTTTTCAGGTCTGGTATTTTGTTTTAGTATGTTTAGTGTATAGTATTTGCTTACAGTAGAGCTGCAGATAGTTTATATTTTTAATTATTTTTTTTTACAGCCTACATTCAATTATTCTCATTTTGGTACACAGCTCATCTTTTGATAATAGTAACTATGCATGAAGTAAATTTTGTAGCCTTTGTTTTTTATAGACAGAAATACAATATGAATCTATTTGTGTGTTTTTATTGCCATACAATTTTAACAAACAATTATTTAAATGCATAACACCCTTGGACAGAGAGTTATCAGCTGAAATCCACATTTTAATAAATGATAAATATTGTAGGCACAGAATAAATGTACAAAATAACCTTTCCAGTCTTACTGGGCATCAGAGAAACGTGGGCAGACTTTACTCCTCTCGAGTTTTAATCAAGGTTTTCAAATAGCCATTTATTGTGGACATGTCTTTCTAAAGTCCCCAAAAATGCCATCAGAACCAAAAAGGTAACACAAACCTGAATTAGCTCACAAAATTAGAATATTTACATAAAAGATACAAATAAAACAAAACCGTACCTCATTAGCTGCTGTGACTCCAGAGGAATAAAGCGTAAACTTTTTACAATCAGCTTCTTCAGCCAGAACGGCCCAATGTGGCTCTAAGTGCGCCAGCCAATCTTTTCCCTGGGCAACACATGGTCCATGGAATGAAACACAAGTTCCCACCGACATTTGAATGCACTCTTAATCAAAACCAATGAGCATCAACACAAATTTGATAAAAAAACTATTACACATTTATAACTTAATGTTTTATATTAAATCAAATGTAACTACTGCCACCTTAAACCAAACAACAACAACAACAAAAACACTAAACCAAATGCAGTAGCCTTGACAGCAGCTACACAGACTGAAAAAGAGATATTAGGAGGTATGGTGATTTAGTGCGTCAGACTCTTTAACATATTACATAAAAAAATACTACTATGTTTTGAAACAAATCCTGATATAAGTTGTTACGTAAATACTACATCACAGGAACCAACATTGGTTATGCTAAAAGGTGAAGTGAAGTTTCTGGGACATGCGAGTCGGTGGACGCTTGGGGCACTGGTGAGAAAGCTGCCACATGTGAAGCAGAGCCAGACTTCATCAGTCAACGCCGCGGCTCCTGAACGCTACCGAGGGGTAGTTCTCCAAGGTAAATTAAACTCACGCTGACTCCCATTTCCTTTCCAGCCCTGCTCGAGATTTCATCCATATACCTAATGTCAACTTTTTTTTTTCTTATTTCTCTTACTTGTTTAGTTGTAATATATTTGAAGCAGTCGTGCCCTTAGGAAATAAATGTGGATATTTGGTCATAAATGTTGCTTTTGTGAGCAAAGTTCAACAAGTACACCAGTTTAAGCTCGGAACTGCCCAGTAAGGGGTATCTAATAAGACATTCTGACAATTGTTATAGAACTTAGAGTATTGTTGTAACAATAAATGGAAAAACTAACTATTTTAGCCTTGATTGCGTGACTTTTTAATGAACATAGAAAGGGACATTTCTGGATTCATGCACATTGTAATTCTGGTGATGCAAAAATATTTGCTTTTTAGTCTTAATCAATTATCTAAAATAAAAGGCATTAATTT